>JBBPBX010031860.1:16993-34252 GCA_038048925.1 Garcialebias charrua | reverse complement strand
AAACACTTTTATTGGATAAAAAAAGTAGAATGTGTTAACAGATATATTAACTCCTTTTTTTATCCAATAAAAGACAAACGTAAAATTAGTCGTTTGAATCGAGTGTTTGAAGAAAAAAAAATTAGTTTGAGAAGGGGCAGATATAATAAGATTATTTTCTTCTTCTACTTCCTTTCATTTCATGTCTTGTTTTATTTCTTGTTGTTTTGTAAATAGTTTTCTTGAGTTTTTTAAAATCTGGAATGAATAAAAAAAACGTTGTACCATGTGGGAATTGAACCCATAAGGTTTGGAACGGCAACCCAACGATGTTTCCACTGAGCTATTGAGGCATGTTTATCCGACAAGGTCCACATTTATTTTAAACAAACTGCCCTCATAAAATTCTGGCTATGCCCATGTACACAGGATAGCGAAACAGACAAAACATGAGAAAGTTAGCTAGCAAGCTAGACCAAGCATTTTCACATACCTCACAATGGAGTCCTTCGTTGTCCGCTCATAGCCGCGCTAACCGTGTTAGCAACGCAAATCGTCCGCCCCGCACTGTCATGGGAGCTCTCGGTTAGCCAGGCTAACCGTAGGAGCTAGCCAGTTAGCGGCGGGGTTACTCGATTTCCACTTGCCTTTCTCCGAGGTCATACGCGAGAAAAGCGTTGAGTGTCTTCGCGTGTAGCATCCCTGAGCAAACCGGACAGGCCTCGTGGGTGTCCGCTGATGAAAGGGGGTAGTCACATCCACTGGATTAGGTTCGGGAGCCGGAGCTCGCTGGCTTGCTGGAGTTCTTCATCCGAAGAAGTCCTCTCGCTGAGCTGCTTGCGGCTGCTAGCCTGTTAGCCCCATTAGCTTAGCAGGTAGCGTATTGTGCGGTTAGCATCCGCTAACCGAGCGGCGAAACAGCAGAAAAAGAAAAGGCACGGGAGCTGGGGCTCGCTGGCCTGTTGGTCTTCTTAGAATTTTGGGTTTTAGCTTTCCCTTCTCAGGAGCCATGGCTGAGAGGAGTCGAGCTCGTTAGCAGTACTAACGTTAATAATAATAATAATGAATTTAATTTTTAACGCACTTTTCATTGATAAAAATCTCAAAGTGCTACGAAGTGCAACAAAAGCAAAAATCAAATAAAACAAGTGATAAAATCAAGTAAAATCAATAATAATATCAACTAAGATCAAAGAAAAAATCATGTGGAGGCAGAATAGACTTGATAAAAAATAAAAAAATAAAAATAAAAAACAAGTGATAAAATCAAGTAAAATCAATAATAATATCAACTAAGATCAAAGATAAAATCATGTGGAGGCAGAATAGGCTTGCTTAAAAAGAAAAGTCTTTAAGCCGTTTTTAAAGTCAACCAGTGACTGTGGAGCTCTCAGGTAGTCAGGGAGGGAGTTCCATAGGCGGGGGGCAGCCACACAGAATGCCCGGTCTCCCATGGTCCTTAATTTGGTTCGTGGAATGTGAAGTAGATTACTGTTCTGTGATCGTAGAGACCGGGTGGATGAATATGGTGCAAGAATGTCCTTTAGATAGTCAGGTGAAGTTCCGTGTAAGCATTGGTGTGTAATGAGAGCAGTTTTGTACTGAATTCTGTAGGTGACAGGAAGCCAATGGAGGTTATGGAGAATGGGTGTAATATGTTCAAATTTACGAGCTCTCAATAAAATCCTTGCTGCACTGTTTTGAATATATTGAAGCTTCTGAAGATTTTTGCCAGAGATTCCAATAAACAAGGAGTTGCAGTAGTCGAGCCTGGAGGAGACAAAGGCATGGACGAGTTTCTCAGCATCAGAAAAAGTCAGAGATGGGCGAAGTCTGGAGATGTTTCGAAGATGGAAGAAGCAGGTTTTAAACAGATGCTTAATGTGATTTTCAAATGTAAGATGAGAGTCCATTTTTATTCCAAGATTTGTAACAGAGGTGGAGAGGGGGATGTCTTGTCCAGAGAAGGAGATTGTTGTTAAAGTTGATGTTTGTACCTGGTGAGGGGTGCCAATCATTATGGCCTCAGTCTTGGAGCAGTTTAATTGAAGAAAGTTCTGATTCATCCATGCCCTTATTTCCTCCAGGCAGGTAGAGAGGGCAGTGAGTGAAGATGGAGATGGGGATGATGAGGATGCTCCAGTCCTGATGTAAAGCTGTGTATCGTCGGCATAGCAGTGAAAAGAAATGTTGAACTGATTAATAATTTGACCTAAAGGCAGCATGTAAAGGGAAAACAGCAGGGGCCCCAGAACTGACCCTTGAGGGACACCACAGGAGACACCGACTGTCTGGGAAGTGGCATTGCCAAGACTAACACATTCCAGCCTATTGGAGAGGAAAGATTTGAACCAGTCCAGGACAGTGTCACAGAGACCGACCTCCACATGAAGACGGTGGAGGAGGATACTATGGTCCACAGTGTCGAAAGCTGCAGTGAGGTCAAGGAGGACAAGGATGGAGGGAGAACCAGTGTCAGCAGCCATGAGGACATCATTGGTAACTCTCAGCAATGCAGTCTCAGTACTGTGAGCTACTCTGAATCCAGACTGGAACATCTCTTACAGAGAGTGTTGTTGTAGGTGGTCCTGCAGCTGAGCAGCAACTGTTTTTTCCAGCACTTTAGACAGAAATGGGAGGTGGGAAATTAGGCGGTAATTAGAAAAGATGTCGGGATCCAAATTAGATTTTTTCAGAAGAGGCCTAATGATGGCAGTTTTTAGAGGCAGTGGAACATGACCAGATTGTAGAGACTTATTTATTATTTTTGTGATTAATGGGCTTATTGCAGAGTGATTGGATTTTATGAGAGACGAGGGGAAGGGATCCAGGGCGCAGGATGAAGGCTTCATTTTCTTGATTATGGACTCCACCTCACTCTGAACAACTTCATCAAAGCTGCTCAGGGACCCAGAATGCAGATGGGTAGATGGTGAACGAAGATCAGGGAGGTTGTGGAGCTGAGATCTGATAGTGTCAACTTTGTTTTAAAATGATGAAAGGAACAGGTTGCATTTTTGAACAGATTCATCAGGAGTTTGTTTAATGGGATTAAAGCTCCACTGACATCATCTTTTAACTTTCCATAAAATGGCACAACATATATATATATTAAGATTGACCTCTGATCGTTTTTGCTAAAACAATGTTAAATTAATTAAAATTCCTCTCAAAAATAGTTTAAAATTAGCGCCTTTTTTTATTGATAAATATGGATTTTCCCGTCGCGCGATTATGACGTCAGACACAGACTCCGTCAACTGCGCACATTGATACAATGGACGAAGATGCAAACGCATCCGTCCAATTTAGCCATTTAAAACTTTATATTTTAGCGGTTTGTCTTCAGAGAAGCCAAAGTCTGTGGCGGTTCTACTCACGGGCCCGTGCCCGTGTAAGATGGACCCTGGCCCGCCCTCCGAGCAGAAGCGGAACCAATGCTCATGGCACATACCGATACCAGCCTTGTTTACGTATCGATCCAACCCATGATGCACGTTGGCTTCAAACTATGGAATGGATTTCCTGAACGGAGGCGTGTCTCATGAACCCAGAGTAACAAGACCCGCCTCACATTCAGGAAATCCAGTTCATAGTTTGCAGGCAGCTACAAGCGTGAGGGGCTGACTGAGTACTCTGTTGGGTTTGTTTTGACATCGTTTGGAAAGAGCGGGTCGTTTGTTCATGGATTGTTTACATGGAGCTGGACGCTTGTTTCTTTCGCAAGATGGATTGTTTACATGGAGCTGGACGCTTGTTCCTGTTGCAAGATGGATTGTTTACATGGAGCTTGGACGCTTGTTCCTGTGGCAAGATCGATTCGGACAACACTGGTGAGTGCATGCTAGCAGCTAGCCGACTTTTCATCGTAACATGTGCGTTGTGTCACGGAAATATTTTACACTCAACACCGCAAGACAACAACGTTCAATGTTTGCAGAGCAGAGCTATATAAACACATCTGCGTCACATTAAACCGCGGTCAAGTTAGTTTTACGCCGGACATTCCATCGAGCTCAGGGCTTCAGCCAGCGGTGTGTTTTTCTTTTTCATGCCGGGTTGTGCGCTCTGATTACGGCAGCTGTTTCAGCTCCCGCCTGGGAGCTCCGTGGCTTCGCATCATAATACAGCTACTAATATAAAGCATGTAAAACACTAAAAACGGGAACATGTCTGTGTTGGTTTATGCCAAGAACTGAAAAAAAATTATAACCTGCTGTTTACTCGAAATAACTTTGGCTTCTCTGAAACATAAAGTTATAAATGGCTAAATCGGACGGATGCGTTTGCATCTTCGTCTGTGTCTGACGTCATAATCGCGCGACGGGAAAATAGTATTTATCATGTAAAAAAAAGGCGCTAATTTTAAACTATTTTTGAGAGGAATTTTAATTAATTTAACATTGTTTTAGCAAAAACGATCAGAGGTCAATCTTAATATATATATATATGTTGTGCCATTTTATGGAAAGTTAAAAGATGATGTCAGTGGAGCTTTAAGCAGATGAGTTATTGTGGAGAAGAGCTGTTTAGAGTTTCCAGGGCAGGTGTTGATGATGTTGGAATAATATTTGGAGCGTGCTTCTTTAAGAGAATAGGCGTACGCTTTCTGATGTTCTTTGTATGCCTGCTTATGTACAGAGAGACCAGATGATTTTACACGTCTCTCAATTGCACGACCAGTTGCCTTCATCCTACGCAGCTCACCAGTGTACCAGGGGGGCTGAATGGGAGAAAGACACTAGTCTTGTCTTCAAGGGAGCATGTAGGTCCAGAAGCTCTTGGAGAGATTGGTTGTAGTAATCCACAGAGTCATTTGCAGATGAATGATTGACAGCGGTCAGGGCGTGAAGATCAGCGGACAGAACATCAGGGGAAATGTTTTTAAAGTCACGGAACTGGATAGGTCGTTTTGGGTTTGAAGCAGGTGAAGTTGAAGGCACTTCCAGGGAGATGACCCTGTGGTCCGAGACACCCAGGTCATATACAGATAAGTTATTGATGAGTACAGTGTCTGTAATCACCAAATCCAGAGTATGCCCCCTGTTGTGCGTAGGGGCGTCCACATGTTGGGTGAGATTGAGAGAGTCCAAAAGAGACTTAAAATCTGTTGCCAGAGGGGAAGAGGAATTGTCCATGTGGATATTTAAATCGCCAAGAAAAATAGTTTTCACAGAGGAGGTGCAGAAAAAAGTGAAGAGGTCATGCATCTCTGAGTTAAATGAAACATGCGGTTTGAGAGGTCTATAAATCAATATAACGTTCATCAGGAGTGGGGCTTTGAGGTTCAAGCCAAACTTTCAAAAGAGGAAAAATCCTGAGAAGCCAGATGTGTCAATTTTAAATTATTGCGGTAGATTACAGCCAGACCACCACCTCAGCCAGTGCTGCGGGCTCTCTGCAGATACCTGTATCCAGAGGGACATGCTTCATTTAGAGAACTGTACACATCTGGTTGATGCCACGTTTCTGTAAGACACATAAGGTCCAAGTTCTTCTCCAGAATGTGATATGAATTAGACATGTTTTGTTGGATAGTGACTGCACATTGAAAAGTTCTATTTTAATACCAGTTGGAGCAGAAGCCTTTTGAACCGGCTTAAGCAGAGTGAAGTCCACTCCACGTTTTCCTTGCCACTTTGTGCGCTGTGGACTACAAGGGACTACAGACGCAGCATTCTGATGACGTAATCGAGGTGCGACACGTCTCTTGGCCCAGATACACGGAATCGATTCAGAGCCAACTTGCCCAGAATAAATGGATATCTTCCAAGAGCTTCTGTGGATGTAACGAGGTCTACGCAGAAGTCCCAGTTGTTTGACGGTGGAAATAGAAGGAGGAATGGAGCAGTTGTCAAGTCCAAACAGCTGCGAAGCGGAGTATGTCAACATTGCACCAGCCAAGCCGGGGGAAGCTAGCACCGAGCTAGCCGCTAACAGCAGACCCACGGCTCCGAAAGAAATAACCAAGAAGCAGTGAGATGTAACTTGGTTGAGCATATCTTGAAGGGGAGCACAGGAGAAAGTACAGAACAGTCCAGATGACACAGGAGGTTGACAGGCAGCAGGTGAGTGAAACAATAATTGCAGCTACGTAGTTCTTCAAGCAAGTTCATGCTGGAGTTTGACAGGAGGTAGACAGCCCAAATTCCAGTTAGGAAGTGCTAACTAAGCTGTCCGTAAAGTCCTTATGAAAAAAAAAAACAATGAACAAAATAAGTCCAGATAAATGTCCAAAAAATGTCCAAAAAATAGCAACAGTAAAATAACTTTTTAGCGTGGAGAAGCGGCGACATCACGCCAGCGTCCTCTCCCGCCAGCTTCTGGATGTTAAATGTTGTCCGAAGACGTCTCCTTCGTAGCGTCGCTTTCGCTGGCTAGACTGCTACTCGTTAGCAGGGTAGCGGTGTGACGCAGTCAGCGCCGTCGAGCGAATCAGCTGCGAAGAGAGAAGCTTCGAGGTTAAAGGAAAAACGCTGGACTAGCTTTCGCCAGCCCAGCAATACGCAGGAAATTTCTCTGTACGCTCAGCGTAGGGAGCGAGCTCACCTCTAACGAGCGATGTGTCTACAGAGAAGTCCCACGAAGTTTAGGTTTAAGCGAGGTGAAGGGCAAAAAGAGACCGTTTGGATGGGCGCTAGCGTCTTAAGTACCCAGAGGGTGGGGCCTCTGGGGTGACGCTGACGCCCACTGCCGTAAAGGCGTGAGTGTATTCCTTCAGGTACTCGCACGGGGGCACAATTCCCATAGCAATAGTGTTGCACCGAGTGACTAACTGATAAGGGAACAGATGGATTTTTAGCTGGGATTTGAACAGATGAAGGGAGGTGGCCTGCCTAATGTTGGGGTCAGGTTGTTCCAGAGTTTGGGGCCGATGACTGAAAACGCCAATCTCCTCTGAGCTTTAGTTGTGTTTTTGGAACCGCCAAAAGCAGCTGATCGGATGATCTCAGGGCCCGAGAGGAAACATATGGTTCCAGCAGCTCAGAGAGGTAGAGTGGAGCGAGGCCATTTAGACATTTATAGGTCAACAGCAGATTTTTAAAGTCAACTCTAGTTCGCCCAGGGAGCCAGTGAAGGGAGGACAGAACTGGTGTAATGTGCTCAGATCTATGTGTAACAGTTAAAAAGCCGAGCTGCTGCATTTTGGACGAGCTGGAGACGTGAGATGGAGGCCTGGCTGATCCCAGCATATAGTGCATTGCAATAATCCAGGCGGGTTGAATGAATGAATGATAACCTCAGCTGGAGCAACAACACCACCAGCCTGATCAAGAAAGGTCATCAGAGACTCTACTTCCTCAGACGGCTGAGACGTGCTGGTCTGAGCAGCCCAGTTCTCACCTCGTTCTACAGGTGTGCAGTGGAGAGTGTCCTGTGCTCCAGCATCAACGTGTGGCATGGAGGCTGCACAGTTGAAGAGAGGAAAGCTCTGCAGAGAGTGGTGAAGGCTGCACAGAAGTCTGTTGGAGTCAGTCTCCCCACAATCACAGACATTTACACCTCCAGATGCAGGAAAAGAGCCACCTGCATCATGAAAGACCTCACTCATCCAGCACACTCACTCTTTGCCCCACTCCCCTCAGGACGGAGGTTGAGGAGCATCAAGTGTAGAACCACTAGACTGAGGAACAGCTTCTACCCTGAGGCTGTTAGACTCATGAATAAATAAAAATAAAATAAAAAATAAACACTGCAAAATATCACATCATACTGATGCTGATCTGTTTTCTTGTCGCTGTGTTCATCTGTGTTCATCTGTGATCATCTGCTCATACAAACTCATGTTCGTGCTGCTGTTTATTCCCACTATATTAAGCTTAGTGTATTACTAGTTGATGTTTTTCTTAGTTAGTTCTAGATGTTATTACTGTTTTTCTCTTGCATTTGTTGTTGGATGTAACTGGGACCCCGTGTACATAATCTCGTTTTCATCACATGTACCACATGCGGTGCAAATGACAATAAAGACTCTCTGACTCTGACTCTCTGGGTTGTGATGAACGCATGGACTAGTGTCTCAAGGTCAGGTCTGGACAACACTGGCTTGAGTTTAGCTACCTGCCGCAGTTGGAAGAAGCTTTTCTGCAGAACAGAACTGATTTGTTTATCGAACTTAAAGTCCAAGTCAAAAACCATCCCGACATTTTTCACAGAGTGCTTGAGATAGGGCTGGAGGGAGTCCAAGTTTATATGATCAGAGGTGGCAGCTGAGCTAGGGCTGAAGACAATGTCATTATGACTGACAAATGCAGTCAAATGGTATGCAACAGAGGTGATCACAATTGAAGGGGTTGAACTACCTGAAATTGCAGATGCCCAGGACAGATACAGATACCTTGGAAATCAAGCAATCATGATAAGGCCATAATAATGTCAACCACAACCACCTGTAGAGTGTAAGGCAGGTCCTGAAGACCCAACTGAACAATAAGAGCAAAGTCCAAGCCATTAACACAAATTCAGTGCCAGTCATCATATACCCAGATGGTATAACAACATGGCCAAAGGAGGAGATAGCAGCCATTGACATCAAGACTTGAAAGCTCATCATAATGCATAAAGGGTTTCACCCCAACTCCAGCACCCTGAGACTATACACACAAAAAAGGAGGGAGGCAGCAGACTACAGTAGTGAGCATCTGAACCACTATACAGGATGAAACAACCAAGATCCTGGAGTATATACTGTAGGAATGAAAGCTTCTGATGATGAACTGATGAATGAATGTCACAGGCAGCAGCAAAAAACTCAATGTGGAAGAGGAGAAACAAGAGGAGCCATCATGGAAAAATAAGTCCCTACATGTCATGGACCACTGGCAGATTGAGGACGTAGCTGATATCGACCCATCCTACCATTAGAGGGCTGGATTGAAGGACTGCACAGAAGCCCTAATCAAGACAGCACAAGAACAGACCCTCAGCATAAAAGCAATAAAGGCTGGGGTCTGTCATATGAGACAAGACCCAAGATGTGGGATCCAGACTGACAAACAGGTGATGGCTAAGCAACCCAACATTGTAGTGATCGACAAGTGAGAGAAGAAGGCATGGGTGATAGAAGTAGCAATCCCAAGTGACTAACATCAGGAAGAAGGAGCACGAGAAGCAGGAGAAATACAAAGGTCTGAAAGATGAAATACTGTACAGAAGTTGTGGAGAGTCAAACTGGCAGTAGTTCCAGTGGTCACTGGAACATTTTGTGCTTTGATCCCCAAACTCGAAGAGTGGCTCCAACAGATCCCAGAAACAACCTCTGAGATCTCTGTACAGAAGAGTGTGGTCCTAGGAACAGCTAATACTGCATAGAACCTTCAAACAACCCAGACTTCTGGTAGAGGATTCGAGATTGAAGTGAAGTGGAACCACCCAAGTGGAAGAGTAGGACAAGCAGTACCATATTTATAAAAACTTGGGTTTGTTGTTTACAAATGCTGAAGATTGTACAGAAATCAGCAAATTAAAAATAAAATGAAGGATTTGATCTACTTGTTTATTATTGGAATTTTTTTAACTGTGTGTTGCATATTGATGCAACATACAGTAAATATTACATACATTTTTTTTTTCAACCGAGCAACAACACGGCTGGCTGACATGTTTTCTGCTGTGTGCTGCTCAAGTTGTTGCTCCTGGCTCTAAGCCAACAAGCACACAGAAGTGATTACAGTAGGGGCCTTTAAGCAAAGAGTGGCCATATCAGAGTACATTTTCTGCATGGGTGACTGGTTTACAAGAAGTCTTGAACACATTCATACATGCATGTCTTTTCCTTTTTCATGTGTGCATATGGTACATAAGACTCGCTCTGAAACAGGCACACACACATGCACATTTGTATGCACACACTATGGGGTGACGGAGTGCACTGGCTGAGCTCAGATGAACCAACAGCAACCTGGGGAAGGAGGAATGTTTATGGCATAAGTCCAACAGAGGCCGTCAGAGTCCTCAGCAGGCAGTCCTGGTTGTCTTAGTGAACACAAGTGTGAGTGTGTGGGAGTCTGTGCATCTGTACAAGAGGCTGGTATTAGTAGTAAATATCTAAGTGTATGAGTATGTTATTTTTGCAGAATGTTGGCATTTAAATGTTTAGTTTTAGCTACCGGTATTGTTAGTCAAAGCTGCAGTGTGGCTTCAACGAGTCTGCTGGCTTCCTTAGAGAACTTTAAGGTCCACTGACATGATGTTTGAACTATGCATAAAATTGCTCAACATATATATGTTGTATCATTCAACTATGTTCGTTTGTACAAGCAAAATGATAAAATCAATTTAATTTTGATTTAAAAGTGATTTTAAACTTTGCGCCGTGTTTATTCACGGGAAATCCGATTACACGCGAATGCAACATCTGTGACGTAGTATTAGGCAGAGGGCTCTGGTATTAGGTACGTCTCTTGAACGCCCCTTTTACATATTAATGGCGGACAATTTAAAACCCGACGAATTTAGCAATCTAAGTGAAGATTTGAGCTATTTGTCTTCAGTTTGGGAAGCCGAAAATAGTTTGGGTGATGGAACAAGAAACAGCAGGATCTAATTTAGGTCTGCAGCCGTATGAGACTTACCGTTCAGGTGGAGCGAGGGGGGGTCCGAGTGGTGCAGCTTTGTTTTGTCCATTCTTGACGAAGTATTTCATCTTTTGGGAAAGTGAAAAGGCTCACTTGTTCACTGATGATATTAGAACACCCAAATGCGACACAACGTAACAGCATTTTTCAAGTTAAAAAAAAGGCGATCGGCAGACAGACGCAGAGCCCTCTGCCTAATACTACGTCACAGATGTTGCAATTGCATATAATTGGATTTCCCGTGAATAAACATGGCGCAACGTTTAAAATCACATTAAAATCAAATTTAAATTGATTTATCATTTTGCTTGTACAAACGCACATAGTTGAATGATACAACATATATATGTTGAGCAATTTTATGCATAGTTCAAACATCATGTCAGTGGACCTTTTAAGCTAGTCTAATGAAAAGTCCCATTGCTGTTGAACCATTTATCTCAACAACTATTAGCAGTGATGAGTTCATGAGATTCTTTACTAATAAAATTATTTCAATTAGAGAGAAAATTCAAACCATCCTTCCTTCTACTACCCCTGGTCCCTTGTCAGATGATGCAGCTTTAGAAATGTCACTAAAACCTGATTTAAGTTTGGACCGTTTTTTTCTTGTTGAACTCTCCAAATTTTCAAATGTAATAGCTTCATCCAAACCATCCACGTCTTATGCCCCTTTTCCACAGTGATGTTTCAGCTCTGATCTGTACGGTTTTGAGAACTTTTCCACTGTCGTTTTTTTCGTGGATCCGGACCCTTTTTTGGTCCCTGCTTCTCTGGGACCAAGCGAGCCGAGCCGGCACCCAAACGTGACATCAGAACACTGTCAGTTACTTACTGGTCAGGGGGAGGATCTTTCACAGGATCACAGGATCACGGGATCACAGGATCTCTCAGAAACTTTTCACCGATCCGCCATTTACAATTACTCAGAACTAGGGATGGGGCCGATCCGATCCAGTATCGGTATCGGTATCCGATACCAGCATTATTTAAGTATCGGGTATCGGATCAAACCTGCCGATACTTTTCCGATCCAGCTTCAAAGAGCACTTGTGTTCAATCACAATCTGTGACTGCCCTTTTTAACATTGTGTGAGATAAACCCAATGAAGACACTCTTAAGCCTTACAATAGGGGGGTTCCCTATTGTAAGGCTTAAGAGTGTCTTCATTGGGTTTATCTCACACAATGTTAAAATGAATAGTTTGGGTGCAAAAGTTTCATTATACAGAGTCAAATACCTGAACAGTATCGGATCGGGAAAGTATCGGTATCGGTCGATACTGAGTTAATAAGTATCGGTATCGAATCGGACGTGAGAAATGTGGATCGGTGCATCCCTACTCAGAACTCGGAGCAGCGGCTGGATCTATTTTAGATTTTACAAACAATAATTGACAGCACCATGGTCTAATGCTAAAGTGCAGATCTTTTTTGTGTTTGGTGGCGGACGCCAAAATTCAGAGTGAGCGAGGTGGAGCTCTGCTCGTCTCCCTGGTCCTCTCCACAGGAGTTTCGAGCTGCGGACTCTCAGAAGGTCGAACCCCAATCTCAGCGGAGCGGGACAGAGGATGGAAATGATTTAAAAATATATTTTTTGCGTAAAAAATGTTTTGATTTTTTTAAATCAGTGAAGATTAAAATACAAAGTAAATAAATCAATAAATAAACAGTGCCAGCTTTATCATGAAATCCTGTTTTCACATGAATGACTATTAAATAATCTGATAAAGTTAACTCAGCTAAAAAAAACATAAAAAGACACAAAATTATTGGATCTCTCAGGAATATTTCTCTCAAAAATGTTTAAAGGGGACCACATATGGGTCTTTAAAATTTTTATGTTATGTCTGTGTGCTATCTTGACAATATTAATTCATTTTAATACACAAAATAATTCTTAGATAATTAATTATACCCTTTTTAATTCTGCCATTTTTAACTTTCGTTTTGAACGACCGGTTTCTGATACTGAGTTCTGAAGTCCACGCCCTTCAACGATCTGTTTACGCCCTCTGTAACAGCCAGTATCTGTAATGTGTTGTTGTTTTAAAATTAGCTCTTTTTTTATTACTCATTTGACTTACTGTTAGTGTTAGCTTAAGATAACTTACCGAAACCCGTCTGAGCGCGCCGCAATTTGCTGCTCCTTTTAGCATTAGACCACCAGAATCAATTAATAATAATAATAATAATAAATTCAATTTATACCGCACTTTTCATTAATAAAAATCTCAAAGTGCTACAACAATAAAAACAAGTGATAAAATCAAATAAAATCAATAATGGTATTAACTAAGATTAAAAACAGAATCATGTGGAGGCAGAATAGGCCTGCTTAAAAAATAAATAAATAAATAAATAAAACAAGTGATAAAATCAAGTAAAATCAATAATACTATCAACCAAGATCAAAGATAAAATCATGCGGGGGCAGAATAGGCTTGCTTAAAAAGAAAAGTCTTTAAACCGCTTTTAAAGTCAACCAGTGACTGTGGAGCTCTCAGGTCATAATGTTAGCTTGTTCCTCTTCCGGTGTTCGCCAGCTCCGCTCGTTGCACGCGGCGATTTTGGGAGTTATCGCTGTTCCAGTCAAGACAACACAAAGTTCACCAAGTGTCTCCCGTAAATTAATCCGTAAGGAGAAGGTCCTCGCTGCTGCGAGGCTGCTGCGAGGCTGCAGCGAGGCTGGAGGCTGCAGCGAGGCTGTACAGTTGAAGCTCCGCTCCATCCGCCAGAAGAGGGTCCCGTTGCCGCCGGTCCCTACGCCGGGGGTCTGCTCGTTTTATTTTTGCCGGCTGCGCGTTGGGAGCGATCGCAAATACACTAAAAATTGAACTAAAACATAAAAATAACAATTATACTTTATTTATAAAGCCATTTAAAAAAAACACAGCTGCAACAAAGTGCTGTACACATGAAATTAAGAACATATAAACAAAAGATGAGATGAAATCATGAAAAACAACAGTCATGTGTTTAATACAGAAGTGGGTTGAGCCTAACCAGGGGTTGCTAGGTGAGGGGCTGGACTCAGGTTGTGGTGGGTTGTGGCTGCGGTTTGTGACGTCACAAACCGCAGGAAGTGAGGAACGAACCGTTTGTATCACAGACAAATAAATCTACTTAGAGTAAATAAACCACTGGGTGCATTTCTTTGGCCTTAGGACTGTTTTTTTACAAAGTACATACCCAAAGTTGAGTAAAAAAAACATTAAAAAGTGAATTTTGCATGTGTGGTCCCCTTTAAAGAAGAGAGTTTTTCCAGGTACTCCAGTTTCCTCCCAAAGAACAAAGACATGCATGTTAGGCTGATCGGTGACTCTAAATTGTCTCTGAGTGAGAGAGAGAGTGGATGGTTGTTTGTCTCATTTGTCTCTATCTGTCCCTGTAATGGACTAGAGACCTGTCCAGGGTGTCCCCCGCCTCTCTCACAGTGACTGCTGGATATGGGCACCAGTGACACCTACTATCTGAAAAGGAAGAAGTGGTTAATGGATGGATTGATGGATAATGATAATACTTATGATGAATGCTCCAGATGATAATCACGTTCAGCCTCCAGCTTTTGAAATCTGGTGAATATTAGGACCTCAAGAACTGAAATGATTCAAATTTGCCATGAAACACAATTCAGTTTTCTTATTGATCATTAATTACTTCAATTCAGTTTATTTATATAGTGTCAAATCACAACAATGTTTTCTATGGGCACTTTACAGGAACACTCACACACATAGAAAAGCCAAATAGTTAAGTTCACTAAGGAATCCAGCAGGCAAGTTGAATCTTGGCTTTGTTGCGGTCTCCCATCCTGAGCAAGCACAGTGGCAACAGTAGAAAGGAAAAACTCAATTTTAACAGGACGAAACCTCCAGCAGAACCACACTGGAAAAAATGCCCCTCTAAAAATAAGAAAAAAAATAATTAAAACAAGATTTTTTGGCTTGAAATAAGCAAAAAATCTGCCAATGGAACAAGTGAAAATTCACTTGACAAGATTCTTATAAGACATTTTGTTCAAGTCAAACAAGATACGCGGAATCTTGAAACTAGCTACAAAAATCTAGTTTTGAGCAATATTTTACTACAATTGTGAGCTTTTCTTGTCTTATAATAAGATTCAGATGCTCAAAAGTAGTACACTGGAGAAAAGGCTACTCTGAAAACAAGTTTAAAACAACTTAAAATTAGATTTTTTTTGGATTGAAATAAGCAAAAAGATCTGGTAACAAGTGAAAACAAGATACTGTATGTGGAATCTTGAAACTAGCTCCAAAAAGCTCCAAAAAGGAAAATCTTCAGCCCAGTCTAAAAACTGGACAATGTGTCAGCCTCACGGACAGAAACTGAAAGTTGGTTCCACAAGAGAGGAGCCTGACAACTGAAAGATCTTCCTCACATTCTGTTTTTTTTTTTTTTTTCTCCAGTTGAGGAGCATTAAGTGTAGAACCTGAAGAACAGCTTCTACCTTGAGGCTGTTAGACTCATGAATATCTAACCAGAATAATCACTGTGAAATATCACATCATGTTGCTGTTGATCTGTTTCATGTTGCTGTGTTCATTCCTGCTCATCTGCTCATGCTCATGTTTGTGCTGCTGTTTGGAGTAATGTTTTCTATGATATTAATGCTTAGTGTATTTTTAGTTGATGTTTTTCTTAGTTCATATCTTAGATGTTATTACTGTTTTTCTTTTACTTTTTATTGTTGGATGTAACTGAGACCCTGTGTACATATTCTCGTTTCATCACATGTACCACATGTGGTGCGAATGACTAAAGATTCTCTAACTGACTCTGAATAATCCAGGTACCAAATCCAATAATTCTCAGTCAGGTCATCTGGACAGTTTCTTTTTTATAGAAACGTTTCACCCTCCATCTGGAGGGCATCATCAGTCAGAGGAATTCCAGCAAACTGTTTCCCCACCAAAGGTGGAGGCCTCCGTGGGGAAACAGTTTGCTGGAACTCCTCTGACTGATGATGCCCTCCAGATTGAGGGTGAAAAGTTTCTATAAAAAACTGTCCAGATGACCTGACTGAGAATCTTTGAGTCTGTGGGTTATAGTTTTTGCTCTGCTGTTTTGCAGAAAATAAGTATTTTTTTTATTTATTTATTTTATTTTTTTTATGAAAGAAAAAGAAAAAAAACATCCAGTTGACTTGCCCGAAAACTGTTGGATTTTATACCTGGATTATTGAGCATAGACTTTGGAACCGTTTGTTGTTTAAGCTTATTACTGTCACGGTGGGTGGGTGAGACCCAAATGCAAGCAGGACTCCAATGAAGTCACAAAAAGATGTTTAATTTACAAAAAAGCAACAAACTGCTGTCGAGGCAGCGATACTACTCACGTTTATAGGAAATACTCGGAAAACCAAGGCGTTAGGAGACAACCATGAAGTTGCAGCTTTGGCACCCAATGCTCCCCTGCCTGAGAACTAATTAGAACAAATACACAGCACCTGAAGAGTCATTAACTATGTGCACAGACCAGGGCCGGTGCAGATCCCTTCAATTACGTGGTCCCTTTTGATTGGCTGTTGACTAATAGGTTTAAAGAGGATGAAAAAAATTGTTTTTGTAGAAGTCTGGTACCCCAAGAGTAACAGTCTTTTGACTGTCACTTTCTATTTGTTTTGAATCAGTGTGACTTTTTTGTGCATTTCTTCATATTACGTCCAGTAAAGAAACCAACATAACCGCTGGATTAAAGAACTCTTTTTTGAAGCAATGTGTGAAAAAGCTATAAAGGGCTAGACTAGTGAGAGCTTGCTGCACTTACACTGATTTTAGTATTTTAAACAATTAAACAATGATTTTAGGACATCTCATCACAATCTATGCTCATGCTATTTTAGGATCAATTTCTTTTAAATTATTCAATTTTGTGTATTTACATACACAGTATAAATGACAAGCAAAAACATATGAACGGTTGAAAAGACATGAGAATGCAAACATCTCTTCACTGCAAACCCTAATAAGTTCACAGAATTCAATTTTTTTTGTAACAGATTACATAATAAAAATTGAGTGATGTTTTTAAAATTTTTAAGTTTATATAAACTAAAAATTGCATGTGCAGTTGTCTTAAATTATCTCAACATTAACTTGTAAATCTTGATATTTCTCAACTTATAATTAGGGAGTACTTCACATAAAATTTTCAATATTTTCAGCTCATATAATACTTGAAATACACTCAATTTTTTTATAATTTTCAACACAAATATGGCTTGAAATAAACTTATAATTTTCTATATTACTCAGCTCATAATCTGGGGAACATGCACTCAAAATTGACCCAATAATGACATACTCACAATTTTAACAAATTATTTTATTAAATACATATACCGTATAAATGGTAAATGGAGCTTATTTATATAGCGCTTTCCAGCCCCCTGTGAGGAGCCCCAAAGCGCTTTACAATACCAGCCATCCACCCATTCATACACACATTCATACACCGGTAGTGGTAGCCTGCCTTGCAAGGCGCCATCCAGACCTACCGGGAGCAACTCGGGGTTAAGTGTCTTGCCCAGGGACACAACGACACATGGTGGGCGGACGCGGGATTCGAACCTCCAACCTTCCGATCGGGGGTCGACTGCCATTACCACTGTGCCACGGCCGCCCCATATATATATGTATATATATATATATACTGTATATAAATGCCATCTTATTTTATT
>JBBPBX010031860.1:4951-16959 GCA_038048925.1 Garcialebias charrua | reverse complement strand
ACTACACGCGAAATGCAACATCTGTGACGTAGGAGAAAGAACCTTCAGTCTGCGTCCGCTAGGATAACTCATAACGTATTCTCTGCCAGATCGCCTTTTTTTTGTATAACTTGAAAAATGCAGGTACGTTGTGTCGCATTTGGGTGTTCTAATATCATCAGTGAACAAGTGAGCCTTTTCACTTTCCCAAAAGATGTAAGACCTTCTTCAAGTATGGAATAAATAAAGCTGCCCCCCCTCGGAGCTCCCTCGCTTCCTGAAAAGGTAAGACTCAATTAAATACGGGTGCAGACCTAAATTAGAACCTGCTGTTTCTGCTCATCTAACTTCCTGCTTCCCAAACTGAAGACAAATCGCTCAAATCTTCACTTAGATAACAAAATTAGTCGTTTTATTTCTTGTCCACCATGAATATGTAAAAGGAGCGTTCTAAAGACGTTCTCCTTCCTACGTCACAGATGTTGCATTTGCGTGTAGTCTGATGTCCTGTGAAGAAACACGGTTTTTAATTTTAAACTCACTTTGAAAGGAATTTTCATTAACTTATCATTTTGTTTGCAAAAACGAACATAGTTGAATTTAGGGATAGGAATTGATAAGAAATTATCAATATCAATGCCTTTATCGATGTCCTTTATCGGTTCAATTCCTTATCAATTCTGTTATCAATTCTCATTGGATTAGGCAAAAAAATATAGTACACCATTTGTGTGCATGAAGTATTTAATGCTCTTTCACCAGAACAAAAATAGAACTTTTATGAAAAAATAATTCCTAATTAACATTATTAACCACAACTTGTAATTCACAAGTTTCAATTTTAAAATAGTGTAATAATCCATGCAATCTATCATCTTTCATTACAAAAAACAAAACTTACATAGTTATCATCTTCATCCTCTTCTGCCTCCCTCTGTGTCTCTCCCTCTGCGTCCCTCCCAGCTCTGCCAGCAGCACAAGTTTCAATTTTAAAATAAATAGTGTAATAATCCATGCAATCTATCATCTTTCATTACAAAAAACAAAACTTACATAGTTATCATCTTCATCCTCTTCTGCCTCCCTCTTCGTCTCCCAGCTCTGCCAGCTTCAGAAGAAATTCACCATTAAAAACACTGAGCAACAAAAAAAGCTCTCACAACAGAAAGAGGCTACAATGAAACACACTAAACAAAAATATAAAACAACACTTTTGTTTTTGCTCCCATTTCTACGGTAGCATTTTTAGGTCTTTTGTGTGTGTTGATATTGTCATCCTTGTAAAGGATTATGAGGAGGTCAATATTAATACTGACCTCATTACCTTAATTAATTTACTCAAGCCATAGAGTGACAATGGACACGTTAACTTAGTTGGTATGTCAAAGACACTACCATTTATTTAAAATAAATCAACTAAATTAACACCATTACACTTGATTGACATGATCTCACTTTCTTGCAATTTAACACGTCAGCACATGCTAATTGTAACACAACAGACATAAATACAGGATGTTAACATATTTAGTCTGAGGCTCTATGACTTAATTAGTTTCCAGCTTAGAATTGAGGGAAAGAAGATAGGAGGAAAGATGATTTAAAGGAAATTGTCTTGAGCATGTTACCAGAAGTGACACTTTCATCCGACTTCTGCTAAATCCAGGTACGGTTGTAAACAGCTCTTTACCTTCGACAACGAGTATGATAAAGAGATGACACCAGCCTTTCAGATGCACAGAGTCCTTCAGGCCCAGCCCGTCCGAGCCGGTCCTCGTTTACGTTTTCAACGTCTCCTGGGATCCGTCAACCATCAGAAAATATGTCAGCTACTGGCCTCTGACTTCAAGATAACTATTCCAGGAAGGAATAACAAAGTTTTGAGCTTACGCTCGTTCTAAGTGGACTATAACAGCATGTTATTAGTCCTTAACTGGATGACGTGCCCTTAGCGTGTGACTAAACGTCCATCCAGCTCTTTGGGAAAGTTCACATCTCTTTGAAGTTCCCAGCAGACTCTGAAGCGTTTCAGCAAAAACTTAGAACTTAAAAGAAGATCATGAGAGGAGTGAGACTTGTGTCTTTTTCATTGGTCCGTGGACCAGCGAGGAGTTCACTTGTTGTTATCAAGATTCAAGGTGAAATTCACAGCAGAGTGAAAATGTTTTGGAAAGACAGAGAGTGCTGGAGCCCTTCTCATGAAAAACAACGGATTAACTGTCTTCTGACTTTCTAAACAAAACGGCCGGGTCTCTCTGACCCGAGTCGTCAACTTTCACACAGCATTGGACACAGTTTAACTCTTACAGAATAACACAGCTTAAAAGCACACATCATGAAAATGACAAAAGTTATTCTTTTGATTACATTAGAATAAAATCAAAGATAGAAATAGTCTCTTTTGGTGACTATGTTCTCAGATTACAACTAATGGAATAATTTGTAGTAAATGTCTTGCTTTACTGAGAGGTCAGTAAAGGTCATCTCTGGAACAGTTCAAAAATACACAGGTGTATCAAAGTGGACACGGTCATGCCCACTACATCTCCCCCCTTTTGGAAGCCATCGCCAGTCCTTGGGGATGGGGTCCAACACGAAAGGAACATTGAACTGTCTCTGATCTTGAAGTAATCCAGCAAGTGGAAAAGAAAAATCAAAATTATAATCCCATAAAGTTTTTTGGAACTTCCATACTGTTCGGAGGTAATCCCATTGCGAAAAGCTTTTAATCCCTTGGAAAACTGAGTCTGTTAACTCTTGGAAAACAAAGTCTGTGATCCCTTGGAAAACAAAGTCTTATAATCCACAGCGGTAATTCCACAGCAGTAATTCCACAACGGTTAGTTTTGTTGATTGATCAGCAACAATTGTTTTCATAATCAGCATGTAGAGGGGATCCCTCGATTGACGCAGAGGAGGCGACCCTTGGATGAAGGTTGAAGACCAAGCGTTGGAGCTGCAGGTCCCCACATCGAAGGTTGTTGGCTGGTTGGTTTCCAGTCAGTGCCACTCTGGTTCTATGTGTCATGCAATTATGTGGTTTTTTAGGTGGGCTTATGATTGGGATTTTACATTAGCCTTACCTATATGCACCTGGTATGTAAGCTATCATGGTTTAGATCAGCTACAATTACCAATTAAGGGGTGGATCAATTCTGTAAAATTAGAGATAGGGATCTATACCTATAAAATTTTGGAGGGCTTCTGTAACGAAGGCCTCTAATTCCAAACTATTCCTCCATTCATTATTTAGTTTAGGTTAAACTAAAATAAAAAATGAAATATAGTTTGATCTAAATGTCTGTTGTCTTTTAGACGAACGACGTAGGATTTGGTAAACAGCTCTTTACCTTCGACGACGAGTCTGATAAAGAGATGACACCAGCCTTTCAGATGTGAGGTCTGGACCATCTGCTGGCTACAAAACACAAATACAAGAATGAGTTCATTCCTTCAAGTTTACTATACTAATTATGCTAATGATGTCTAGACATTACTGTCATTTAGCACCTAGGACTTAGACTGCAACTTAGCTACATGTTTAAACCATTGTCTTTACATATGCTTATATTTTATGTTTGTTTCACACTTATCTTTCACATCCCTCAAATAACTGTTGCAGACTAGATTTTGGGAAATTAGGTGTTTTGACAAAGAAATTATTGTTATTTGTATCGTTGCACATAAGTTCTGCAGCGTGTAGGAAGAGAAGTTGGATTATTTTATGTTTACTTCTAAAACAAATTGAAGCTACATATCCGCTGTAAACAGAGTCAAACATTATTTTCATTGATCTCCTTTTATCTATCAGTAATTAAAAATACCCTAATCTACTTTAATACCTAAAGCTACATTTTCAGTGAATTTAAGACTTTTCAAGAAATTAAAAGTGTCGAGAACGTTTTGAGAAAAGAACGTGTCGTTATTGTTTGTCTTTGTGTGAGTGAGGATGATGGTGGGTCTGAGTGAGTGTGTCTGTGTATGAATGCCTAATTGTCAGGCTGGGATTTGGACTGCCCCCTCTCTGTTACATCTGAGGCTACTTGGTGTCACGCTCATACCACGTGGCCCCCGGGTGGGTGTCCTTTTGCCTGCGAGTATGCTGGGGGCTCTTGTTGTCGCTTTCAGGGGTTGGGCGCTTGGGCGTGTGTCGGCTCGGCCTGGTGGCTGCCTGGTGGGGCTGTTGTCCTCTGGTCCTATTGGGTCTGGGCCTGAGAGGTGGGCGTCCCCGGTGCCCGGGCCTCAGTGTCCGGGCCTGGGGCTACATCAGTGCAGCGGGCTCTTGCAGCGGGCTCTTGCAGCGGGCTCTTGCAGCGGGCTCTTGCAGCGGCCTGTGGGTTTGTCGCTGTTGGCCTCCCGGGGGTCATTGTGTGTGGTCACTGGTGGAGCTCGTCCGGTTCTCCCCCTTGGTCAGATCTGGGGAGAGGGTGAGTGGCTCGTCCTGTTCGGGTGGCCCTGGGGACTCTGGACTCTGGGTCCTTCTTGGGGTCTTGGGCTTTGATTGCCCCTTCTTCTGCCTCGGGCCTTGGGGGGACGGATCTCTGATGCTTCACGGTTGCTACTGAATGTTCTATTGGAGGAACCTTATTCACTTATGCATGTTCACAGCCACACACAAATGGATGAAGGATAGATATGTAGATATCATATGCAGATATGTAGATAGATATGTGATATGAATGTATATGTATATATATTTGTAGGTATGGGTATGTTTATTTATGGAAATCTACTGCAAGGTCATGAATATTATTAGTCTTTATGCATGTGTATTTTGTTGCTGTGTTCTGTCATGTGCTTTGCAGGATTGCGGACGGAGGTTGGGTGTTTGCCTTGTGCTCTTTTTGTGGATAATTGTTGTGTTTTGTTGTCTTACTTTCTATCTTTACTTTCTCTCTATAAAAAAATCATATCGGTGTGACAGGATAGTGAAATATATGTCTATCAGTATTACACCTGTATCACACATATTATGTGTTATGGTTTATGTTCACTTAATTCCACCATATAATGAGAAATATATTCAAGATGGAACCTTTATTTTCGGGTTTTATTTTCAATAGGGAAGAGTTTTTCAGTTACACGCCTGCACAATACAACAGACCTAACACTTGATGATTGACATATGAAGCTGGTAGCTTATTGTCTGAGAGGCGGATCACGTACAGAGTAGGGAAGTCCCAAAGAAGTTTCCAGGGCGTTTCCAAGGCGGTCCGCTCCCAGGATTGGTCCCACGAGGCGATGACGTCATCTGGGGTTATAAAACCGTGATCCGCCTTCGAAGGTTCGTGTGTGGACTTGTGCTCGGTGTGAGGTCTGTTTGCAACTGCAAGATTTATGCTCATATGTACAATAAACCTGCAAATTAACTTGCACATTCGTTTCAGAGCCTTCCTTCAACTTTTGAACCGCAACAATTTGGTGACCACCGACGCTGAGAGTTTAAAGTTTCGCCTGACAATGGGAGCCGTTTGAGGGCTTTCCCCACAGAGTGGCCGAGCACGCGTGCAGCCAACTGGCGCCTTCATTCAGGTGAGCAGATCTTCCGATTATCACTAAATGTCTGCTATTGGAAACACTAAATTTACCTTGGCTGTAAGCTGTTCTGACTACAGGTGGGGCTAATTTATACCGTGGATTAGCTACGGTTTATTGTGTTAGCAATTAAGGGTAAAAAAAAACGTGAACTACTGTTGGTATTTCATTTGGATGTGCATTTTTTTTGCGGTTCTTGTACATGTAAGTAAAGTGAAAGCACATAGTCCAACGTCCATACACACAGGGATAATATATGAGTGCCTAAGTTTGCTTTTTCCCCCTCTATGAGCTCCGGCCTGTCGGCTAGGAGACACCTTATTTTTCTTTTGGGCTCCGGGAGGCCGTGGGGTCGAGGCCTGACCGTGTTCTCCGGGACTCTGCTCGCCGTCGAGTTCATTCAGGCTTTCATACCGGCACACGGCCTTGCCGTAAGAGTGGTTAGGCCACTCCGGGTTCACACGTTGCCGTTGATGTGATAAAGTTCACAACCGGGACCTCTGTGATCGCTGTTAGAGTTACATTTTCCCTCTCCTTCCCAGTTTAAGTTAATTACCGTATTTTCCAGTGTATAGGTCGCAAATTTTTTTTATTTTCATTTATTTTTATTTTTTTTACTTTCTTTTGTTTATTTATTTTTTTTTTTTTTTTCCTTTCTCTTAGAGGCTTGCGACCTGTACTCCAGAAAGTGCTGTACGCAAACAAAGGAAACAGGGAAAGATTTTTTATTTTATATATTGTTTCAGTGGGTGTATTCGCCGGCAGTAGGTCAATTGTGAAGTCTAAAGAGACTACCACTGCTGTGCTCTGTGGGGTGGTATTTTTATTGGGTGTTTTAAAGGGGTGATTTACAACAGGCAGTTTCTTGGTTGGCTATTGCAGCTGTCCAAGGTACTGGCTGGAGGTTTGCTCTCTTCACCCGCTGTAAAACACGTGTGTAACATAAAAATGGCTGACATACCTATACAGAGTTGGAGAAATTCTGCCCCTGGGACACTGGGATCTGTCTTACATGATTTGTGAGCTTCATGGAGTAGAAAAGTAGCTGTCAAAAATGTACCTGATGAGAAAAAACGTTTAGTTTCTTGGGTGAATAAGATGAGTCGGTCAGGGATGTTTCCTGGTGTTGATGACCCGTCACCGTCCGCTGCTGGACTGAATAAACTTCTTGTACAGTCAGATAGAGCTTTGAAATTGGCGTTAGATGAGAAGGAAAATGTTCTGTTCTAGTGCGCAGAAAGAAACATAAGGACTGGCTGAAGGCAGACGAGTTTAACAGAGACTGCTTATTGTTTTTGGATGAGATGAGCAAAATCCTAGGTAGACAGAAATCTCGTCTAAGAAGTATGCACAAGGCAGTTTCACATATACAAGTTGTTGGCTCGCAATCAGATTTATGGCCGTCTACAGATAAGATTTCGGTGCTTAACACCACAGGGCCCCCTCCTAAAGCGGGTGCTGCTCTCGTACCAGGAACGGAGACATGCTTTGAAGCTCAACGGCCTTGTCCTCCTCCTCCTCTTTTTCCTCCTTCTCCTCCTCCTCCTCCTCCGTATGCACCTATGGGCCTTTCTCCACAAAATCAGATGCCTTTGTCAGAGCTCACACCCATAAATCTGGCTGAGCTGTCTCCTGGTTCTGGACACACAGGGACCAGCTCAGACTTACTTCTCGTTACAGGAGGTGTTTTACAGACAAGATCAGCTGAAAATAGGA
This sequence comes from Garcialebias charrua, assembly GCA_038048925.1. Lineage (NCBI taxonomy): Eukaryota > Metazoa > Chordata > Actinopteri > Cyprinodontiformes > Rivulidae > Garcialebias > Garcialebias charrua. Next base: position 9,729 of record JBBPBX010031860.1, on the reverse strand, counting down.
ACGTGGTGCAAGCCCATGTGCAAACATTGATGGGTGGTATTCCTACCACTCCTGGCTCTGTGGGTGAACAAAGGGGAGGTGATGTGTTCCGTCCACCGTGATCTGATGCTTCTTTCAGCGTGACTTCTTTGGGGGCTTCATACAACTCCGTACCACTGACTTGTCCTGTCCCAACTGCTTGTCCTGACCTCAGACCTCCTGCCACAACTTTTGATAAGGTTACTGGCTGGCAGCGAGGAAATTCAGGTCGTTTGAATAGGATTGCTGACAATGTTCATACCTGATTTGACACAGCGCCTCCTGCTCAATACATGTTACCTCTCGTTTCTTCCACCACAGCTGAGGGGGTCCGCAAACAGACTTACACGCCTTTTAGTTTACAGGATACTGAGTTGATCCGTCAGCGTTTGCCTGATATCCAGAAAGGAGGTTCGGCTTAGATCCGTGCTTTTCTGGAGGCATGCGCCGGAATTGTGCCATGTCTGGGTTATTGGAGGAGGGTTTTCACAGCGTGCACGTCGTTTGGTAGTCTGACTGAAATAGAACAGGTTGCTGGGACTAAATTGGACCCAGACAGTGACACCCTACACGACAACGTTCAAATTTTATGGCCAATCATACGAGAGAAATATCCGACGTCTATGAAATCTTCAGACTTGTGTGAGATTCCTCCGGCTGTTACAGAACGGGGCACGACCTACCTGTCTAGAGTTAAACTCTTGTGGGAAAATAGAACTGGAAATGATCCAACGATTGATCCTACGAATCAACTGTTGTTCAGAGGAGCTGTAGAGAGCTCTCTGTCTGATGATGTTAAGAAGAGCTTGGCGTCTGTTGTTGGCCTGACAAAGATGGACTATGATTTATGGTCGGTCCACATTGTTCATTTTATTGATCAATCTTTTGATAAGAGGGAGTCTGATGACAGGGAATTGAAATCCCTAGAAACTCAATTAGCTAAGGCCCAGTTGAAAGATATACTTGACAAACTTAATTTCACAAAGGTGAATGCGATTCAGATGCCCCTTGTTCAGGGTCCTACTACATCCTCTGAAAATTCATATCAGCAGAGACCTCTGGGCCCATCCACATCCTGGCGCAGAGGTTGTTACAAACGTCTGAGGGGCAACCCTCAATCCACGGACAGGTGTCGCCGCTGTAACGGGTGGGGCACTGGTCTTTTCAGTGTCAGAGCAAATGGGATTTATCGAGACAGGAGGTGACGCCAGCTCAATATCCACATTATGTATATCCACCACCACCTGATCTCACTCAGCATGACCCTTTGTCGGGAGCCCTTAATCAAGCCCCAGGCCAATTTCCTATTCAATAGGGGTGCCCTGGTCCGGCAGTAGGTGGCGTCTTGTATCCGGAGCCTTTGGTTTTGCTAACCATTAACGGCCGAAATCACATGTGTATGGTTGATACAGGAGCCAGGTATTCGACAGTTAACACGTCACTCCCACGATCAAAGAATACCGTACCTGTTGTTGGATTCTCGGGCAAGCCAGAGGAGTGGCCGCTATCCTGTTACGTACCATGCGTGTGGAATAATCTGCGCTTTGAACACTCCTTCCTGATTTCTGACTCATGTCCAGTGAACTTGATTGGACGAGACATTCTGTGTGATCAGAACGTGACTTTAATGATGAGTCCTGACAACGTCCAGCTGAGTTTTCCTGATGGAACTGTTCAGTACTGTGCTACAGTGAAAAGCTCCCTTCGTCAGATGCTCCAGGTCCAAGGGACTTCTGCTGAGTCTGGTCCAGCTGAACTTCAGGCTGAAGTTTGGTGGGGAGCTGTCCCTGACTTTACAACAACGCTCTTGTACGACACACTGCAGAGCTGGAACGCCTGGATTAATGTCATAAGATCTTATGACACGCTTCCTGATGTGGCACATTGCACGCTGAACTATGACCTTTGTGGTGATGGGGACTACGATGTGCTCTGGACAGGACTGCTGGAACATTGTCAAGAGACTGGTGAATTTCCAGTGGCTGAAATCATGGACATCTACGTTGCCCCTGAGGGAGTGGTGGCGGCTGTGAAATTGCCCGCACCGTTAATGCAACTGTATATGCTTGGCGATGTATCAGCTCCCATGTGTCATTGATGGTTGTGTCTGGTGCTGATGCGAAGAATTTAGGTCCTGTGATGAGACGCTGTCTTGCTGTAAGGGAATGGGTGCCTACAAAAAATACAAACTTACACTATTCTCCAGAAACTGATACATACAGGATCACACACAGATCATTCACATTATTGTTACCTGAGAAACATTTTCTGCCTAGATCACATGGCAGAGAAAACACAGACCATGTTGATACGGACAAACTGTTAGCCAGTTTGCCTGATACACTTTGGGCCAGAAGTTCTACAGGATGTGGGCCTGCTAAATGTCAAACCTGTCTCGATAATTCTGAAGCCGGGCACAATTCCGATCTATAAACATCAATATCGACTCCGACAGGAGCAGATTGACGGTATTGAGCAAACTATTAAGGGTTTGCTGGAAGCTGGTGTGTTGCAACCTACAGTTTCGAGCTGGAACACGCCTCTACACCCGGTACCAAAAGCTGATAAATCTCATTACCGTTTAGTCCATGATTTGAGGCCTATAAATAAGGTTGTTGTTCCATCTAATTATGGAACTCCGAATCCTTATGTCATGATGAATGCTATTCAGCCTGAACACAAGTTTTTTACTTGTATTGACCTGGCGAATGCGTTCTTTTGTGTGCCTCTGGACGCTGGATCAAGGGATCTGTTTGCATTTACCTTTAAGGGGAAACAATACACGTACAGTAGAGGTAGTCCCCGACTTACGAGCGCTCTGACCTACGAGGTTCCGGACTTACGAGCTGGCGAATTTTTGGAAAAAACGCAAAAAATACCGAGTTTTTCTGTGTTTTTTCACCACAGTTCGTTAGCTAAACATGTGGACACACGTTTCCGATCATTTTTATGCACTCGTAAGCAGTTTTTCGATGAAAAACGAGTGTTTGTAGTCGCGCTAGCAAAACCGTTCCAACTTACGAGCGAAATTCCGGACTTACGAGACACGTGGCGGCCGTTCCGAATTACGAGATTTCCATGTTACGAGCAACTCGTTGTAACGGAACTCGCTCGTAAGTCGGGGACTACCTGTACACGACTTCGCGGGTTTTTTCTGTGTCCCACAAACAATACGTCACATAGTTGCGCAATACCCGTCCCCTCGTTTCCGCGTCACATAGGGACTCTCCCCCTCTCTTCTCCCCCCGACTCTCCCTGATCAACCAATCAGGGAGAGTTGAACGGCGTTTGAACGTTTGAACGGCGAAATCTTCAACATGTTCAAGGCGTGCTTTGGAGGCTGACGCGGGTTCACGTGCACGGAAAACGCTTTCCAGCACGTTCAACACGCACGTGACGTGACGCCCGACGCCAAGACGCGCCTGGAGGCGCGTCCCCCATTGACTTTGCATGTAAATTGGACGCTCCTGCAGTTGAAACGCTGTTAGGTGTGGACGTACCATTAGAGGGAGCACATCACCCCCACTCTGGCTTCACTCCACTGGCTGCCTGTTCATTTTAGAGTTCATTTTAAGATTATTTTATTTGTTTTTAAAAGTTTAAATGGTCTTGCCCCATCCTACCTCTTTGAGCTGCTTCACCCATACTCTCCTGCTCGGTGCCTCAGATCAGCTGATCGGCTGCTCCTGGAGGTGTCAAGGTCCAAACGGAGGCTCAGAGGAGACAGAGCTTTTCTGTTCTGCTCCAAAACTGTGGAATTATCTCCCTCTTCCCATCAGATGAGCCCCTTCACTGGGGCCAATTATTTCTAAGTGCTTGAGTTCTACAGAAACTGCAGACTGAACCTTTAATGTTTTAACAACTGTTTTATTTTTTATGTGTTTAAATGTTCTTGATTTTATGTGTACAGCACTTTGTTGCAGCTGTGGTTGTTTTAAAGGGCTTTGTAAATAAAGTATTATTAGGGGCGGCCGTGGCGTAGTGGTAATGGCAGTCGTCCCCCGATCGGAAGGTTGGCGGTTCGAATCCCGGTTCCCCACACCATGTGTCGTTGTGTCCTTGGGCAAGACACTTAACCCCGAGTTGCTCCCGGTAGGACTGGAAAGCACCTTGCATGGTAGTCTGCCGCTACCGGTGTATGAATGTGTGTAGCATTCAATGTGTGTAGCGCTTTGAGATTTTCACTAATGAAAAGCGCGTTATAAATTGAATTCATTATTATTATTATTATTATTATTATTATTATTATTATTATTATTATTAAAAACAGTGTTATAAACAGCTTCTAACTTTTGGAAAGAGTTTTTTCTTTTAAGCCTAATATAATTTCCAAACACTGCTGCAAACAGGATTCATTGTTTCAAGCATGATCCTAAAATGCCAGCTGGTGATATTAAACCACTTCAAAAAGTTTCTAATTTAAGCTTTAAATGATATCCCAGTTAAATGTGGTGACTGTGAAGGAATCACAGTAGGCTTGCAGAAAGAGAACAAGTGGTACGCCAATGTTCCCTGAAGCTGACGGATTTCATTATTGAATGTTTGTAGTTTCCAAGATGAATATTTGTTGGGATTGAAATTGTTGTGGAAAGAAAATGATTCCCGAATGATCAGATGTGGATTTCATCAGATGTATTACAAAACTTAGGAGAATAGCCAACAAATCACAGAAACTCAATAAATTTACAAGTAGACACTTGTCAATGCCTTTACCGGTCTGAAATTCTGACCCGTTCTGACTTTCCAAAAAGAAAAGGTTA
>JBBPBX010031859.1:18397-34252 GCA_038048925.1 Garcialebias charrua | reverse complement strand
TTTGTATGTTTAGTTGCTGTGTTCTGTCATGTGCTTTGCAGGATTGTGTACGGAGGTTTGGTGTGTTTGCATTGTGCTCTTTCTGTGGATAATTGTTGTTTTGTTGTCTCACTTTCTCTTTTCTTTCTTTCTTTCTCTCTATTAATAAAAAAAAGAAAAAATAAATAAATAAATAAAAAAAAATAATACATATTGGAGTGAGAGGATGGCTATAAGGTGTGAAGGGAGGCCATCTATAAATGGAAAAAAAAAAAAAAGAATTGAATTTTGAAATCAGCCTTAAATATAAGGACATCCAGTGTATGCTGCAGTGGTAAAATAAATTTTTCGTTCTATATTTCATGTTCATGCTCTGTGGATTCAGCGGTGGCTTCCTCGTTCGAGTCGACACAGACAGCCTGCTCTCAGTCTGTCTCTCCGGGGAGCGATGGTTCTCTTAGGGACTGTCAACAAATTACTGTATTTTAAGAGTGTTTGTGAAAGCAGCACCATGTATCTTAACTAAAGTTTTCTCAGTATATTTCTGCATGGGGAGGAACATTGTTGTCTGTGAGGTAACACTACATACAGTACAGTATTGCGAGGGAACACAGACGTAAAAAAAAAAAAAAAACTCCGGGGCTTCGTAGTAACTGAAGCTTCAACAAATGAACCTATTTTTGAAACATTTGCCCCAACTGGTTCAGTGCTTCATAAAAGCTTCATTTGCTCATCACTACAGGTCGTTACCATGAGCAGAGTAGATAATCCAAAGCAAGCAGGGGATGAGCAAGATGGGTAATCCATAAGACAGGCATAAAGTCTGAACCAGGAAGAGAAACGAGACTGTGGCATGAATCCTGAACATTTCCATCTGGGACTGGAGGACTGAGGATATGGAGCTCAAGTAGGGCTGGCTGAGAACAGGTGAGCAGCACGAAGGCTGATTGCAGTGAAGGTAACAAGGGGGCGTGGCATGGTGTGACTGAGCAGGTTGAGGTGAAGGTAAAAACAGGATCTTAGTAACATAAACAACAGCATGAACATCAGACTATGGCAGGCAGAGGCAGAAATGTGACGAAAAAGGTCTGTGATTTTCATAGAAAAGTCTTGATTGTTGAGTTCAGCTCATGAAAAATGGGAGCAAAAACAAAAGTGTTGCATTTATATTTTTGTTTAGTACATGTAATTATGTTTTGATGGATGGATTTATGGATGGATGGATGGATGGATGGATGGATGGAAGAATTGACAGATGGATGAATTACTGGATAGAATGATGGAGGGCAGCATGGTGGCTCAATTGGTAGAGCTTTTGCCTCTCAGCAAGCAGGTCGCCAGTTCGAATCCCAGCCCTGGGCCTCTCTGAGTGGAGTTTGCATGTTCTCTCCGTTCATGCATGGGTTTTCTCCAGGTGCCCCAGTTTCCTCCCACAGATCAAAAACATGCATGTTAGACTGACTGGTAACTCTAAATTGTCCATAGCCATAGGTGTGAGTGAGAGAGTGAATTATTGTTTGTCTCGTTTGTCTCTATAGGTCCCTGTGATGGACTGGAGACCTGTCCAGGGTGTCTCCTGCCTCTCACACAGTGACTGCTGGACATAGACCCCAGTGACCTCCATGACCCCAAAAAGAAGAAGCAAGTAAAGATAATGGATGGATGGATAAATGATGGAAGAATGGCTGGATGGATGCTTAAATGGATGGATGAATTGCTGGATAGATTTATGGTGGATGGATGAATGAATATATATTTAATGAATGGATGATGGATAGGGGCAGCACGATGGTGCAACTGGTAGAGCTGCTGCCTCTCAGTGAGCAGGTTACCCTGGTTCAAATCTCGGTCCGGGAGCCTTTCTGGGTGGAGTTTGCATGTTCTCTCTGTGTATGTGTGGGTTTTCTCCGGACACTCCAGTTTCCTCCCACAGAACAAAAAACATGCATGTTAGACTGATTGGTAACTCTAAAATGTCCCTCGGTGTGAGTGAGAGAGTGAATGGTTGTTTGTCTCATATGTCTCTATGTGTCCCTGTGATGGACTGGAGACCTGTCCAGGGGGCACCCCACCCCTCGCACAGTGACTGCTGGATATGGGCACCGGCGACTCCCGTGACCCAAAATGGAAGAACCGGGTAAAGATAATGGATAGATGGATGGATGGCTAGTGGATAGATGCATGAATGATGTATGTATGCATGTATGAATGTGTGGATGGATGTTGGATGGATGGATGGATTGATCGATGGATTGATGTAAGGATGATGGATGGATGGATGGATGTAAGGATTGATGTAAGGATGGATGGTTGGATGGATTGATGTAAGAATTGGTGTAAGGATGGATGGATGGATGGATAGATTGATGTAAGGATAGATGGATGGATGATGTAAGGATTGATGGATGGATGGATGGATGGATTGATGTAAGGACTGATACAAGGTTGGATGGATGGATTGATGTAAGGATGGATGGATGGATGGATTGATGTAAGGACTGATACAAGGTTGGATGGATGGATTGATGTAAGGATTGATGTAAAGATTGATGTAAGGATGGATGAATGGATGGATGGATTGATGTAAGAATTTATGTAAGGATGGATGGATGGATGGATGAATGGATGGATTGATGTAAGGATGGATGGATGGATGAAGTGAAGCAGCAGCTCTGACTGATGGAGGCTGGTGGGTGCTGAAGCCGCCCCATCTTTCTTCTGAAGTTAAACAGACATAAACGGCAGCAAGAACTCTGACCTTCAGGATGTAACTGAGCAGGAGAATTCAATGGTGTGGAAAAGCTCCGCCCCCACCCTCCTCTCCATATTAGGAGGACCTCAGCATCCTCAAAGAAAAGTGCACATGTCTGTATGACAGATATGGGCAACAGCTCAATTTCTGCACCACTGAAATGTTTTACCGTTGTTTTCATTCATGCAAGTGTGCTTTCTAACATGTCTTCCCTCAGAGGAGCTGCAGAGGAGTTCTGCTACAGTTTGCAAACGTATTGTAGCATGACGGGGTTAGGATTACCGCTAATACTCTTTAAGTATGAGACTATAATACTGAAGAACTCCTTTGGATAAGAGACAAAATGTTTCAACAATGAAGAAACCGTCCAGATGACCTGACTTAACCTTGTTACATTGATACTCTTTACTAACGCCAAAAATACTACCAACTTATTTGTTTTCATTTTCACAAGGACTCTGACTTTAGGATCAATATTCCAGGAATCAAACTCTATCTGACTTTGTAGAAATTGAACCAAAGGTTTGGTTTTCAAAAATGGCAGCTGATTTTTCACGTTTAATAAAACACATTGGCCCACAAAGCGAACAGGAACACCCATTTCTGCAGCTCAATCGTTGCCAGTAAATACATTATGTAGTAAAATATAAAGGCTTTATCATCAATAAAAACCCAAAACAGGAGAGTACATGATGAAAGATGCAGTTAGACTCAATATGTTTACATGGACATAAGTAATAGGATTAAATGGCCATATGGAATAAAAATGTGTCATGTAAACGCCCCATTCGGATTAAGCTTTGTTGATTCAGCTCAATCCGAATGAATTTTTAATCAGGAAGAGACTGGTGCTTTATGCCGATTTGGTGTGCATGTAAACACTTGATCTGTTTTTTTTTTGTTTGTTTTTTCGATTGTGAAAAATTAACCTATGTCTGTACCTCACGTATTTCCGCCTGGCTCATGCTAATAATATTAGCATGTCGGGGAAGTAAAACTGGTCGGTGAGCGACAACATTTCTACTAGAAACTTTGAAAGAGCTCAAAATCATCCGTATCACCTGTAGCTCAATCAGGGAGTGCAGTAACATCTCCACTGTCATTAAAACCAGGCGCGGTCCATTTTGGGCGTGCATGTTTGTTTGCATTCATCCAGGAAGTAAACCAGAAGTAGAACATGTGGTATTTTTAAGGAGAGTTTACCACATGTCAGTACTTCTGTTCAGAATAAAAGCCTGCTGCATGTAAACACGTCATGAATAGATTGTGCCCATGTAAACGATACATTAGGATTATTTATTCTGAAAACATTTCAATCCAGTCAAAGAATTTTAGGCATGTAAACATAGTTAATGTTTCAGTCTGATCACAGGAAGGAAAACTGATCCAGCACAGCAGAGGAGACCAAACCTTTTCCTTCTTCTCTTTATAATTCCAGAGGGGAAAAAAAACTCTCTCTTATGCCTCCTACCCACTGCACAACTCGAAACGCGCCTGCCGTCCCCTTTTTGCCGCTGGTCACGGTCCCACTGAACCACTGAACACCGTCTGATGACGTACACTAGGGGGTAGCAGAGGGAGGGGTCTCTGGCTTGTTTTCCGGGTTCAGTTGTTGTTTTAACTGCACCTCCGACGGTCTTCGATGAGATTAAAACTTTTTTTTATGTTTGGGGTGATCTACACTGGAGAGGACAGCAGCCTGTCAGCAGCAACTGTAAAAATGCCACGTTTCTTACCGGAGTTTGGGTCCAATTCCTGGAGGCTCGATCCGGTGAGTTTAAAAAGTCCGAAAAAAGTCCCGTTGTGGTTGTGTAATCAGATAGCGAGGCTCTCCCGACTGTTTGCCGGATGCGTCGAGCCGCCAGAGATCAACATTTGGGACGTCTGCGGCTCGACGGCGACGCGCGCGTGCGTGTGCAGGCTGCCGTCGCGCCGCTTCGATCACTCGAATCTCGCCGCTTCCTTGTTCGCCGTGACTCCACGCGTCTCCTCCATAGACTTTGAATGTAAACCGGTGTTATCCGGCCGCTTCGGCCGCTCGACAAAGGGGGCAGTGGGTAGGAGGCATTAGGCTCTGCAGATTTTATTTTCACTCGTTTGAAAAGAAAGCAAACTCTCAGATGAAAGCTGTGTTCCAGGTTCAGAAGTTTTAAAGGAGGCACGTCCCAGTTCATCACTCAAAACAGGAGGACCCAAACTCAGATGAAAACCAGGCAGCTTGGTATTTTTATGATCTAAAACTAAACCAAAGATGCTGCGGACAGTGGAAGAGAAAACCAGGTGTCAAGATATGTCAGGTATTTTTGGGGACTGCCTAGTAAGGCAGCCATTGTCTACCTGAGCACGTCATAGTGCCAGCATTCGAGCACCAGAGGGTGCCATACTTACACACCTGTAATCAATTTACACTGATGAGATTCCTGGACGTACACAAGGATGATGCTGAGAAGATTTTGACGCTGGAGCATTACCTTGCTGTAGTTCGAGCTCTCACCCCCTTGTGCATCATTTGAGCCTTGTGATTATTTATCTGTGCCTTATGATAGATCCAGTGAACCATCTGAGACTTAGCTGTGCCCTCGGATCTCCACGTGAACCTCTGGAACTCATCTGTGCCTCTTTCAGCTGTTCACCTGCACCTCTAGCCACATGCTCTCTTGTGATCTCTGGAATTCCTATTACTACAAAGGATTCAGGAACCCAAACCTGCACCATCTAGAAGTAAGGGTCTTGTACATTCAGAGCAAAACCCCTACAGTCTCATCTGGACCTAAACCCATCTCCTTGCTCCACACGGTTCCTGATTAATCCTGAAGTATTGAGCACTGTAAATAAAAACACTGATTTGAATTTCCTGTGTCTGAGTTGTTCATCCTCAGTCCTTTTATACTGGGTATTCCATTCTTATGACAGAAATGCTCCAGCCAGACCTTAACACCCAGAAAGTGACCGGGATTGTACAATCTCAACACCTTGTTACTTCTCTGATAAAGAGAATTGACCAACATGAAGGTGTCCTTCAACAGATTATTGCACAACAGAAAACAAGTCAATCCAATATGGAAGAACTTGGAGGTATGGTGTCTTCAATCAGCAAAATATTACCTTCACCTCCAACTTCCTCTGTACAAGGGTATTAAATGCATAACAGATTACAAAGGCAAGAACAAACAATGCCCCAGGGACCCATCTCTGCCTGATGCCCTCAATAAGTTTTATGCACGTTTTGATGATCCAAACAGACCAGCTAGCACCAGACTCACCTCATCACCAGATGAAGAGCATCTCAGAGTGACCGCAGCAGAAGTGAGAGGCAGTCTCAGAAAGATTAATCCTCATAAAGCAACCGGACCAGACAACATCCCAGGGAAAGTTCTGAAGGAATGTGCGGACCAGCTCTGTGAGGTGCTGGCTGACATCTTCACCACCTCACTTGCACTGGAGTCAGTTCCCACCTGCCTGAAGACCGCGACCATCATCCCAGTCCCAAAGAGCTCCACAGTGACTGGTCTGAATGACTATAGACCGGTGGCCCTCACCCCGATAGTCGCTAAATGTTTTGAGAAACTGGTCATGTCCCACATCAAGGCAACCGTCAACATCAACGAGGACCCTCATCAATACGCATACCGTGAGAACCGATCAACAGAGGACGCCATTTCTTCCGTGGTCCACACTGCTCTCACCCACCTGGATCAGAAGGACTCATACGTGCGTCTGCTCTTTGTGGACTTCACATCTGCCTTCAACACCATGATCCCCCAAACTCTGATAGACAAACTATCTACACTTGGACTAAGCCCCTCTATTTGTAACTGGGTACTAGACTTCTTAACAGACAGACCACAGTCCGTGAAGATCCACAACTTCTCCTCCTCCACCATAACCCTCAGCACTGGCTCTCCTCAGGGATGTGTGCTGAGCCCCCTTCTGTTCACTCTGCTCACATATGATTGTACAGCCACACTTCCAGGCTGTCATATTGTTAAGTTTGCAGATGATACAGCGGTGGTGGGATGCATCACAAACAATGATGAGTCCAGCTACAGACAGGAGGTGGAACACCTGGAGAGCTGGTGCAAAGAGAATAATCTTCACATGAATGTGAAGAAGACAAAGGAGATGATTGTGGACTTCAGAAGGAACAAACACACCCATGCCCCACTGAAAATAGGTGGGTCTGCAGTGGAAGTGGTCTCCAGCTACAAATACTTGGGTGTACACATGAATGATAACCTCAGCTGGAGCAACAACACCACCAGCCTGATCAAGAAAGGTCATCAGAGACTCTACTTCCTCAGACGGCTGAGACGTGCTGGTCTGAGCAGCCCAGTTCTCACCTCGTTCTACAGGTGTGCAGTGGAGAGCGTCCTGTGCTCCAGCATCAACGTGTGGCATGGAGGCTGCACAGTTGAAGAGAGGAAAGCTCTACAGAGAGTGGTGAAGGCTGCACAGAAGTCTGTTGGAGTCAGTCTCCCCACCATCACAGACATTTACACCTCCAGATGCAGGAAAAGAGCCACCTGCATCATGAAAGACCTCACTCATCCAGCACACTCACTCTTTGCCCCACTCCCCTCAGGACGGAGGTTGAGGAGCATCAAGTGTAGAACCACTAGACTGAGGAACAGCTTCTACCCTGAGGCTGTTAGACTCATGAATAAATAAAAATAAAATAAAAATAAACACTGCAAAATATCACATCATGCTGATGCTGATCTGTTTTCTTGTTGCTGTGTTCATCTGTGTTCATCTGTGACCATCTGCTCATACAAACTCATGTTCGTGCTGCTGTTTATTTCCACTATATTAGGCTTAGTGTATTACTAGTTGATGTTTTTCTTAGTTAATTCTAGATGTTATTACTGTTTTTCTCTTGCATTTGTTGTTGGATGTAACTGGGACCCCGTGTACATAATCTCGTTTTCATCACATGTACCACATGCGGTGCAAATGACAATAAAGACTCTCTGACTCTGACAAGTTGGCTGACGGCAGCCGCTGTCGCTCTCAACACCTGTTGCTTGTGAGCTTAACTTCAAGCCTTCTCCGATTTTCAATGGCGATCCAGAACTTTGTGGTGGATTTGAATTGCCGTGTCAACTAGCTTTTCAGAGAGTGCCTCAAACTGATTCCTCTGACACTGCTAAAATTATGTACATTATTAGTCAACTAACTGATGATGCTCTTTGTTGGGCTCATGCCTTTTTGTCCACAGACCCATGAAATATTTGAGCCTTTCCGCCTTTTTTGACGAATTTTGGCCTGTTTGAACACCCTCTCCAGCAGGTGGAGGCTGTCAAACATATATTAACTTTGACATAGAGCTGATGTACAACATCATGTACAACAACACAACATGCCCTGGAGTTCCACATCACACCTGCAAATACAGGTTGGGCTGAAACAGCATTAAAAGGTACTTTTCTTCACTCTCTTTCTGACACTATAAAAAAAATAATACAAAAGAATGACAATTAGCTTCCAGAGATGAACCTCAGACTCTCACTGAACTGATTCAAGTTGCTGTTCACATTGATAACCAATTTTTGGAGCAAAAATAGGAAAAGAACTACACATCCCAGGAAAGCCCCTCCTACGTGCCATGTAAGACATCAGCACGTATGCCGACCCTGGAGTGCAGATTTCAGTATCACTTCCTCATGAGTTATACGTCAGATGCTGATTCACTTCCCTGTTTCTGAACCTGAGGAATGAAGGTGGGACACACCTGCCTAACACCGATGGAGAGAAGGAGGTGGATGTATAATAATGCATGCATTTACTGTGGTAAGACCATTTTATTGCTCGTTGTCCACTTTTGCGAAATGAGAATGCTCAACAGTAAAGTGGGAGATACTGGTGGGAAGTTCTGCTCTTTCTTCCGCCCATAGACTGACTTTACCTACTATACTTGTTTCTAATCAATGGGAATTATCTGTTTCAATGCTCGCAGACTCAGGGGCTCAACAAAATTTAATAAGCCAAGTGCTCGTTGACCAGTTGGCAATCTCTACACGTACCCTTGAGACCCCACTGACTGTGGCCGGCCTGAAAGGGTAGAGCTTGGCCTGCATCCAGCTTAAGACTCTAGATTCACTTTACTGTACTATCTCTGGAAATCATAATGAGGATGTTGAGGTTTTCTTGTTTTATCTTCATCTACACCTTAGCTGATCCTTGGGTTTCCCTGGTTAAAAAAACACAACCCTGTGATTAATTGGGCAGAAGGCCATATGGAAGTTGGAGTACAGTCTGTTAATCTGTTTTTATTCACGAGATGTCTCCAGCTCTTCAATGACACATTCAATTCTCAGTTATGTCAGAGTGATTTTTCACAGTCAAACAACTATAAAAAAATAAAAAAGGAAAAAGGAAAACAACAATAAAACAACAAACAATAAAACAACACAGCCTTGCTCTGTCATTATTTGGTGGACGTTGTTTTGTACAATTATTCCTTCAAATAGGACAATTCCTAGTTAAACATTCCTCATTGGAAATGTTTCCTTTTCTTATTCCTCCATTGTCTGATATGAATAAACATTCCTTCAGCTAAGATCAGGCACAGAGGCTGCACACCTGTAATCCAGTGCGCACCAGATGCATGGATCAATGGAGCGTAATTGCGCTTGAATAAAGAATGAGGTTTAGGCGGATGTCAGGGTATTTTTTATGGTTCTCAGACAAACCTAGTGAAGCATGGACCATATCTTTATCCGCCCTTTGAACCCAATAGCGGCAGCTTTTAAAGGGCATAGCTTACACGAAATAGAACGTTGGTTACGTATTGTAACCCCAGATTCTGAGTGTAAGCATAGCCCTTTAAAACTTGGGCTTCACTGGCTCTCAAATGGCTGAAGAAAAGAATATGCCTTTGGGAGTCGAGCTCCGGTCCAGATGCAATTTATAGTGGACCGGGTGGGGCCCACACAGCAGGTAGGCGTGGACTAGAAGTTTTCAGTGTTCAGCGTGCTGCGTGCAGGTAAACCCAATAGAGACAGCTTTTAAAGGGCTACGCCAACGTTTTGGATACACATTTGAGTTTAGTTTCCAAAATCATAGCAAATCTCACTCATTGGCCATAGCATGCTGTTACGTCCACCAGGCTCATTTGGTGGGGTAACATTAAAGGAGACAACACAAGGATTTTGTGATTAAATAAAAAAGCTCTAAACTAATTTAATAAATACCTAAGAAACCTAGAAAAATGAATACCTGCTAGATAAATGAATAAATGAATGCCTAAAATGAGAAACCCAAAATGATTACTGTAGACAAAACTCACCAACACCAACCATAAGGTACAAACCAAACCAAAATGGTGTTCTGAGGAGGAGGAGGAGGAAAAGGCTTCTTCCTGCTGCATGCATGGCAGCTTAAATAATAGGAGTGCACCAATCAGGGCAACACAAAACACATGTGGAAGGCCTGTCTCCAGAACCATACCAGGAAAAAGAGGCAAAAACCACTGCAGCCGTAACACCTCCCCCCTTTAAACAGAGGGTCCAACCAGGAACTCTGCAACCACTCTTCTGCTAGCCTGGTCTATCAATGGCTCGAGACAATGCATCCACCAGCACATTCTCAGTGCCTTTCCAGGTTACAGGAATAAGGCCCATCACACCAAACACCTTCTCTGGACTCTGTAAGGAGTGCAAAAAGGTCAAAGGGTTATGATCAGAATACACAACAGGAAACGAACCCCCGCTCACATACACATCAAAGTGCTGCAATGCCCAAATTAGAGCCAGGGTTTCTTTCGAACCTTGAGTAGGAAGCAAGGCAAGCACCTTCTCTCCTGGGTGAAACACTCTACTTTCAGCATTCTGGTCAAACCATCGTTTTAACTTTTTCTGAGTTTTTTTGAGATACTCAGAAGCTAATTGGCCAGCCAAGATAAGTCTGTGATGAAAACCATTAATGTAGTGGAACAAGGTTGGTGGTGGATCAGAATTCAAGAAGTTAGAACTAGCAAGGGGACTGCGCACCTGAGGTCCAAACACTAGCTCATTTGTACCGAACCCTATGCTTTCCTGTACAATTTTATCAGCAGCAGGTATGGGGAAAAGTGGAGCTGGTTTCAAGTTCTGATTTGGTTTTCCAGTTAACTGACAAGTGTGACAGATTTTCACAAAATGAGAGACATCTTTTTCTAGACGGGGCCAACAAAAATAATGCAACACTTGATTATAAGTTTTATTGACTCCTAGATGGCCAGACAGTTCTCCATGAGCAGTCTTCAAAACAAGGTTTCTGAACTGATCAACTGGACCAACAACATCGCTGTCACTATAAGGCAACCAGTTACGTACCAACAGTCCTTGTAGAAAATACCCATTTGACACTTGTGTCCTGTTCAGCTGCCTGGACTTGTTCAAACAGAGCAGCTAAAGCCCGAGATACACTGAAGCGTCCTCCGTATACGCGCGTATACGCGCATATTTTGTGCGTATGTTTTTGCTGCTATACTTCAGCTCACGTTCTCCTTGTTGTAATATGAGCAGCTGAGCACGGAGGGACTCAACTGAGCTCGCTGATTGGTCACTTGCTGACACGCCTACTGAATTGATTGACAGCCTTTAAGTCAGCTGAAAGTGAAACCTAGTCAGCTGAAAGTGAAACCTAGAGAACTCATCATGAGCAGCTCGCTGGACTTCTGCGGTGTTCTGATACGGTGTTTCTACTATATATGTTATAAAAAGTTCTCTCAGAAATAAAAATAATAACAGGGAGCGCTTTTCCTGCAGCACACAGCCCACCAGGGAATATTTAAAACATCGTGCACCCAGGTAGGACCTGAATTCATTCATTTCAATCATCGAGTGAACGGAGGAAGAAGCGGTTACTTGACTTTAGGCAAAAAAACAAAAGAAAAGGCCCGATCAGCGATAAAGAAGGGGAATTTATTTCATTTGTGTAACATACAAAACAGTCCGGCGCCGGGAAGTTTATGGTCAGACACCGCGTATCGCGCACGCGGATCGCGTATGCGTAGTAAAAAAATACTTTTGCGCGTACATGCCCTGAGGGGCTACGCGGGGCTATGCTTTTGCCACAGCGTACGTACGCTGCGTATAGGCGTACCGTGAGGACGCTCGAGTGTATCTCGGCCTTAAGGTAGTGTCCTCCTGCTGAGCTGCAATCAACTCACTGAGTGACAAGGGAACAGGAAGAGTTGGCAAACAGGCAGTCCTCTTACCAAGCTTACCAGACTCAGCCTTCTTTTCAATCAAAGGTTTACCAGACTCAACCTTCTTTTCAGCCAAAGAACGAGTGATGGCACAAGCTGGAAATGCCTCAGGAAAGTCTCGAGCACATTCGTCTGAAACAGATGGAGAAGCTCGGACCACCGGAGGTGGTGCAACATCTCGCCACACACGTCCACCTGCCAGGTTGTTTCCTAGAATGAAAGACACACCTTCCACAGGCAAAGAAGGACGAATGCCTACATTTACTTCTCCTTGAACCAGTTCCGACTGCAAGTAGATCTTATGGAGAGGCACAGAGAAAGTTTTCAACCCAATACCTCTAATCAAGACACTACAACCGGTATCAGAAACTGGAGAAAATGGCAAAACAGATTCCAATATGAAAGACTCAGATGCTCCAGTGTCACGCAGAATCTTCACAGCCACTTTTTTTAAACTGCCAGACAAAGAAACAAACCCCTGTGTGATGAAAGGAGCATAGTCTTGTCCAACATCCTTCTCAAAGGTCAGGGGATCTGTGCAGTCCAGTTCTGGAAAAGACTTAAAGTTAACAGGTGCAGCTAAAACAGTTGGTCTAACTCTTTCAACTTCATCTGGAGGTGTAGACTCCACTGAAGGAGACTGCGAAACACTGGCTAAAGCCACAGATTTTCGATGATCTTGTTTACTCCTACTTTGATTGGATTTTGAATTCCAAGGATACTCGTTTTTGCAGTGTCCCTTCTCACGACAATAGTTACAAACTGAGTTGTCTTTAGAATGCAAAGTAGGATCCCATCTAGTTTTACTAGGGAACCATTCGTGGTGGGATTCCTTAGGGCTATGACCATCTTCCAAATTATAATCCCTCACAGCTCTATGTGTCAGAACATAATCATCTGCTAAAATGGCAGCTTTAGCAGCAGTTTTTACTTTATGGTCATTAACATAAGTGGCAACCCGATGTGGAACAATGTTCATAAACTGTTCCAACACTATCATCTCACAAAGGGATTTCAAATCATCCACACCCTCTGCTGATAACCAGCGATAGAACTGTGTGTTTAATTCTCTGACAAGATCTGTATTTGTCTGTTCTTCAGCCTTCCTATAGTTCCTAAATTGTTGCCTGTAATATTCAGGTACCCGTTCATAAGCTTTCAAAACAGCTTCTTTAACAGACTTGTACACCTTTCTTTCAGCTGAAGGCAATGAAACATAAGCTTTTTGGGCCTTACCCACTAGCACACTTTGTAGTAGAATGGAGCAATCTGGATCACTCCAGTCATTGTCCTCTGCCATGTCCTCAAACAAAGAGAAAAACACATCAGGATCGTGTTCATTAAATTTAGGTAACAGCTTCAACATGTTAACCAAGTTACGTCCAGAAGACCCATCACCAACTTGAGACAGATTAAGAGTTCCACCACTTAACCTGCCCTCAGACCTCAACTTCAGATGCTCAGCTTCCAGAGATAATTTCTTAAGCTCCAACTCATGTGCATATGCCAACCTCTTATCTTCATGTTCACGTGCTAACCTCTTTTCTTCCTGTTCTTGTTCACGTGCTAACCTCTTTTCTTCCTGTTCTTGTGCTAACTTCTTTTCCTCATATTTACGTGCTAACCTCTTTTCTTCCTGTTCTTGTGCTAACTTCTTTTCCTCATATTCACGTGCTAACCTCTTTTCTTCCTGTTCTTGTGCTAACTTCTTTTCCTCATATTCACGTGCTACCCTGATAGCAAACGGATTCCGGACCGGATCCGTTCCGGATCTACCGTAGGATCCGAAACGGATGCTTAAAACGGATCCGGATCGGAGTCCACTTGCACAACGGATCGGATCCGATTCGGATCCGGATCACAGATCCAGATCGGATATGGCCCGGACCCTATCCGGATCCACTCATTAAAGAGGGTTTTTGGGTACATCCGGCCCGGATCCGTTTTGGACCCGTTCATGGAACGCTTCATCCGGCCCGGATCCGTTTTGGACCCGTTCATGGAACGCTTCATCCGGCCCAGATCCGTTTATGTTACTCATATCGGAGGTGGACTAATTTGGTCCAGAACCTTTATTTATCATGAATTGAGAGAAGTAGCTAAAAACTTGTATACCAGCTCCAACAAGACTCCATACATCTAACCAGTTTAACATTGAACACATGAAAATAATTTATTGTGAAGCTGCAAAATACCTAAAATTGGGTTCTGAGTAAATTTACAGTTTTGAGGCTGCACAATGGCGCAGTTGGTAGTACTGTTGCAGGTGTTAAAATCCCAGCCAGGGGTCTTTCTGCATGTGTTTGTATGTTCTCCGTGTACATGCATGGGTTCTCTAGGTACTTCATCTCGTCTGTTATCCACAAACTATGCTGTACTGTTCTCCCTACTCTATACCAGGACAAAACGAAGCCCCTTTTTTCATTTATCAAGACTTTAAAGTTTTCACTTTTTAACCCAGGAAAGTTAGTTAACAGAACTCAAAAATTTAAGTACAAGATGAGACATTTTTAAAGGTAACAAAAATCAAATTTTATTAGTTTGTTGCCCTTGATCTAAGTACAGAATACATGTACGGTACTCAGAACTGTTGACTTTGTATTAATCAAAGCACATGAAACAAAACTTACAAAAAATCTGAAGCAGCTGATAATGTTTACCGGTAAATACATCAAGTAGAACAAACTTGAAATGACTACACTATTAAAATAAATAGGGTGGTTAAACTTAAAAACTTGAGTTCAAAAGCTGCCTTAAAAACAAGTTAACGCAACTTCAAATAATGTTTTTTTTTTCCAACTTAGGATGGCAAGCTAGAAAAGTAGCCCAATTTATGATAAGTCATTGTTTAAATATGATACCATAAGTTGAAATGACTAACTATAGAACGTTATTCATTCTCCAAAAATTGAGTACCGGTACTCTTGTCTATTAAAATTACAATCATTTTCTATTTGAACTCAAATAACTAAGTTATACCCTTGTTTAATTAATGTTTACCGGTACTTGTTGTATGAACTTCATACTCTGAGTTTAAACAACTTGCAAAGTTACATTATCCATTCATAAAAACTTGTTTTCATTTGTTTAAGTAACAAACAATTACTGTATACCCGGTATATACTTTCAACTCTCATGTTAAAGTTAAACTGACATACCAATTCCCTTTTTGAGTTCATTTAACTCTAAGATTTTAAGGCAGCAATTGAACTTAAAATAGCAATTTAAGTAAACTAACATTTCCAAATATTGTTCCCCGTCTCCACTAAGAATGCCAAGTTCACCATTTTCCTAAAAATAATTACAACAAATACGCTTCCATTTTCAAATATGAAACATTTGTTTTTATCTTTCTCTATCAAATACAGATGAGACCAGCCTTAAATCAAGTGTAATAGAAAACATTTGTCCAAGACAAGCAGAAGTGTTGACATTTATTGGAGGACCAAAACTGACAAATAAAAACAGAAATACCATATGTATATACATATATATACATATACATACATACATATACATATACACATACATACATGCATATATACACATATATACATGCATATATACACATATATACATGCATATATACACATATATACATGCATATATACACATATATACATGCATATATACACATATATACATGCATATATACACATATATACACATATACACATATATACACATATACACATATATATACACATATACACATATATATACACATATATACATATATACACATATATACATATATACACATATATACATATATACACATATATACATATATACACATATATACACACACATACATACACATATACACATACATACACATATATACATATATACACATATATACATATATACACATATATACACATACATACATATATACATATATACACATATATACATACATATACAT
>JBBPBX010031859.1:0-12549 GCA_038048925.1 Garcialebias charrua | reverse complement strand
CGAGCATATGGTGTTGTTGTCAAAGTATCTCCGATCACTACTTTAAAAAGAGAGACCACGTAGCTGGCGCTGGCCTTCACTCGAGGCAAAAAGCATCTTTCCTTCTTGAGGTGATGAACGAGTTTGTTCACGCTCTGTCTGGATGAATGGATGCAGTTCCAGTCCACGCTGCAACCACCGCATGACAGATGGTGGCAAACGGCTGTACATCACAAGAAGGCTCCCATCACCTGGAGACACACACGGCTCTGCTTGGATGACTCTGCATTACTCAACAAATGAAGAAGCATTGAGTTAATGTATGTCATGAAGATGGTGCTTGTAACGTTGACTGTAAATAGGATGCTCAGGAGAGTCGTTTCTCTCAGTTTTCACGCTAACTTTTCATAAATTTAGAGTTTAGTGACACTTTTAGGAACTTTCCTGTCAAACCTGCTCTCTTGTCTCTTAGGTCTACTATACCTGCACTTCTTTAAAGACCGTGTAAAGTGAATTTCAATATTTTCTTCAATAAACATTATAAATGTCATAATTGTAATCTTGTAAATGAGTAAGAAGTCTCAAAATTCTAGATAAATTAATTTTGGAGTTATAGATCAAACTGTGTATAACGATATTTCTGTTTCAGGATTTTTTAGGCGTGTTTTAAATGTGACTGCGTTTCGTCACGCGGTCTAAAGCCCCACCCCCTGCAGCTCCAGCCGTATAAATTAGTTCTTGCCTCGGTGGAGCCGTTCACTCGCGAATCGCAGATAGCATCAGATAGCAATAGCTATAGCTCCTTTTTTGCTAAGAAAATGCGACAGGTCCATTGCATACTTAGTTATCAACGTGATTACTCTATATTTTAATCACCAACACAGACCCCGCATGCGATGTGACCGGGTCGGACCGGGTGCAGCGAGTCCGCTCATCTTCTAAAATAGCGCTTATTATTAAACACATAACAGCGGAGTTATGAATTATAGTTGTGTCCTCAACTTTAAAAACAAAACCAGAGTTGTTTGTGCACTAAAAACAGCGTAACTCTTGGAAAAAGGAGCTGCTGTTACAGCCAGAACTCAGATAAAAACAGAGCAGGTTTCTCACTGGATCTCTGCTGCACCTGTCTGCCTCTCCACACACAGCTCAGGCTGTGAAGAACGATGCCGACCGTCACAGTGGTCACTGTCTGACTCAGAGTCTGAGTCTGGCTCTGGAGGTTCAAATGAGTAGGGCTGGAGAACTCCAATTAGGCTGCCAGCCTTCGCGAACATCCTCACTTTACCGCAGTTCTTCACTGGGCAGGACACGGGGGCAGTATAGAGCTTTGGAGCGTGACGTCACTGGGCCACCGCGCACAGCATTGTGGGTAGTTTTTTTGTAGTTTTTTGTCGATCCGCCATTTTTGCTGGTCGCTCGTATTTTGTTCGAATCAGGTTTCAACAGTTTAGCAATGGTCCGAAATTGCTGTGTAATAGGATGCAATGTCCGTTCACACGACAGAAAAGGTAAAAAAATAGAAAACGGACTCTCGTTTTATAGTTTCCCTACCTGGAAACAACGCGAGGGCGATCTTGTGTCGGCCATAACAAAAAGGAGGCATGGATATCAGCAGTGAGACGTCCTGATGTAACGTTCTCCAACATCACAAGATACATGCTTGTTTGTTCCAGACATTTCCATTCAGGTGAGTATTTTAAATCAGTTTACTGGAGTTGTGCCATTTTGTCAAGGTGTATCATGTTTTGGTCGAGTTCAGTGCATAGTGGGTCAACCAAGTTTAGGTCGGACATCTGTGTTATTTTAAAATAAACTGTTTAAAGTTGATTGTGTTGTCACATTGACTGTAGCATATTGTTTTTTATTATTAATTTATTTCTTTATTCATTTTATCAAAATAAATACCCAACAAAGACAAAAAAAAGAAAATATAAAATGAAAGGCAGCAGAAAGAAGAAACTATCTTATTATATCTGCCCCTTTTCCAAACAATCTATTCAAAGAATAATCTATAAGTAACAAAAAATGAGTAACTCATCTCAATTTTCAAATTTCAACATATTACACATTAAAGTGCTTCATCTTTTAACAAAATGTGTCTGAATATTTAAGGGTAGTACATTGTTATGACATTTATACATCACCATTAAAATAAGGTAATCTACTAATGGAACTTCAGTAATTTCAACTCAAAAAATAATATACTAGATGGATGACAGTAATGTTTTCTGGCAATAATTATATTACTGATCTGCGTTCTCTTCAAGGCAAATCTTCTTATGAGATGGATGAGTCAAATCCCGACTGGGCTCCAACACTGCACTTGGGACACTCCGAGGTGAAAGTGTCAACATCAGACCGACATGCTCGTCGATTAAAAGACGTTACAGCAGAGCACAAGGGGAAGATGAAGGAAGTGATGGAAAGGCAAAATCAACAAGCAGTGGAGGCTGCAGGAGATGTGCAACAACCAGTGGTGGAGGCAGCAGGAGATGATCATCAGCAGGTGGTGGAGGCAGCTGGAGATGAGCACCAACAGGTGGTGGAGGCAGCAGGAGATGAGCACCAACAGGTGATGGAGGCAGCAGGAGATGAGCACCAACAGGTGGTGGAGGCAGCAGGAGATGAGCACCAACAGGTGATGGAGGCAGCAGGAGATGATCATCAGCAGGTGGTGGAGGCAGCAGGAGATGAGCACCAACAGGTGGTGGAGGCAGCAGGAGATGATCATCAGCAGGTGGTGGAGGCAGCAGGAGATGAGCACCAACAGGTGGTGGAGGCAGCAGGAGATGATCACCAACAGGTGGTGGAGGCAGCAGGAGATGAGCACCAACAGGTGGTGGAGGCAGCAGGAGATGAGCACCAACAGGTGGTGGAGGCAGCAGGAGATGAGCACCAACAGGTGGTGGAGGCAGCAGGAGATGAGCACCAACAGGTGGTGGAGGCAGCAGGAGATGAGCACCAACAGGTGGTGGAGGCAGCAGGAGATGAGCACCAACAGGTGGTGGAGGCAGCAGGAGATGATCATCAGCAGGTGATGGAGGCAGCAGGAGATGAGCACCAACAGGTGGTGGAGGCAGCAGGAGATGATCATCAGCAGGTGATGGAGGCAGCAGGAGATGAGCACCAACAGGTGGTGGAGGCAGCAGGAGATGAGCACCAACAGGTGATGGAGGCAGCAGGAGATGAGCACCAACAGGTGGTGGAGGCAGCAGGAGATGAGCACCAACAGGTGGTGGAGGCAGCAGGAGATGAGCACCAACAGGTGGTGGAGGCAGCAGGAGATGAGCACCAACAGGTGATGGAGGCAGCAGGAGATGAGCACCAACAGGTGGTGGAGGCAGCAGGAGATGAGCACCAACAGGTGGTGGAGGCAGCAGGAGATGAGCACCAACAGGTGGTGGAGGCAGCAGGAGATGAGCACCAACAGGTGATGGAGGCAGCAGGAGATGAGCACCAACAGGTGGTGGAGGCAGCAGGAGATGAGCACCAACAGGTGGTGGAGGCAGCAGGAGATGAGCACCAACAGGTGATGGAGGCAGCAGGAGATGAGCACCAACAGGTGGTGGAGGCAGCAGGAGATGAGCACCAACAGGTGGTGGAGGCAGCAGGAGATGAGCACCAACAGGTGGTGGAGGCAGCAGGAGATGAGCACCAACAGGTGGTGGAGGCAGCAGGAGATGAGCACCAACAGGTGATGGAGGCAGCAGGAGATGAGCACCAACAGGTGGTGGAGGCAGCAGAAGATGAGCACACACAGCTTGTGGAGGCTGCTGGAGATGTGCAACAACCAGTGGTGGAGGCTGCTGGAGAGGAGCACCAACAGGTGATGGAGGCTGCTGAAGAGGAGCATGAGCAAGTTGTGGAGTCTGCGGTGGAAACCCCACGAGAGGACATCACTGTCGCTGCAGATGGGGAGGAGGAAGATGAACCAGCAGCAAAAAGGCGACAAACAGAATGTCAGTTGTGCGAACAAAGAAGAGCAGAAATTAATCGTCTCTTACAGGAAAACAGGGAGCTCAGGTCAGAGCTGAATAAAAAACAGCTAGACAAAGAATTTCTTAGGGGTGACACAAAAAAGTCAGGTACTATACAGGACTTCATTGCTTTGCCGTATTGTTGTCATTGTTTGAATTTGAAATGAAACAGATCCATTTTGAAGTAAACATTTGATGTAATTAAACATTTCCAGTAAATGTGATGAACGTGTGAGTTAATACATTTTATAGAAAACACACAAAAATGTGCAAATATAAGTCAACAGCATGTTTTACATAATTATGTCTCCCTTGAAGTACAAGCTCTGAGAAATATCTTTAGGAAGCTTCATGCTTTCTGTAGACGTCCAGCCATGTCTGTGTGGTCCACACAAGGTCACAGTGGTTTGATTATGCACCTGTGCAGAGTGGGTGATGCTTCTGCAGGTAAACTTCATCTCCTGCCTCCAGCTGCTGGATGCTGCATGTCTTGTATCTGTGAGGGAACTTTCTCCAGGCAGCAGCGATCACACTGAGTCCATCAGAAGATGCTCCAAGTTCAGGAGTTGGTGTTTATGATGAAACCACATGCTTTAACTTTAAGATTTTTTTTACTGCTCGCTGTATTTTAATGTAGGTGTTTTGATGATTCACACACCATTTTATTTCTGTGTGTAGACACACTGTTACTCAGCATGACCCACGGTGTTCTGGTGGCTCAGAGTCAGAGCAGAACCTGTGAACACAATTAAAATGGTGAATGAAAAGACAATGTATAATATATATATATATATATATATATATATATATGCATCTTAATACATATACTGTATATAGTGATTATAGTAATCTAATCAAGATTTGAAGTCTACATGTTATTAGACATGCTCAAGTCATTAAAAATAAGGTAATTTTCAACTTGGACCCTTGTAATTTAGTTAAAAAACATACTTTAAAAATAAAGTGTTCTCAGTTTTTAATACTCCTAGCATACAGAAGGTTGTTTGATTCTGAAAGAAATGTAAATTAATAATTTATGTACAACTAAGGAGCCAAAAACAACGTACCTTCAACGTATTTACAATCTGGGGGCTTTAAAAATGTCCAAATCATCTACCCAGCTGTTCATAGATTGGACCAGCTCTCCCAGTGAATTGTAATTATAAAAATTATTTGTGGTGTAAACACTGACACAGACCAGGTCTGCTAAAATGACTGGGAAGGGAATGTCAGTGGAGGCAAGGATTACTCCAGGTCTCTGCTCCATTTATTTATTTATTTCAAACGGGCAACATTTCCAATTATACCGATTTTTTCCATGTAGTTTTTTTTTCTCACCTGGGAGAAGCTTATTAGGATACAGTCCACTTTATTTTGCCTGCTTTTCAGAACCGTGACGGAAGAAATCTCCTGAATTTCTTTTATTTTTTCTGAGGGCAACAAACATGGCGGTCGAAACCGGAACGCCCCGACACGCCCCCGACACCCGCCCACACAGTGACGTGTGCTCCAAAGCTCTACTGTCTGGACTGTCGCACCTCGATGACGTCATCAGAACGCTGCATCTGTAGTCCCTTGTAGTCCACAGCTCACAAAGTGGCAAGGAAAACGTGGAGTGGACTTCAGTCTGCTGAAACCGGTTCAAAAGGCTCCTACACCAACTGGCATTAAAATAGAACTTTTCAATGTACAATCACTATCCAATAAATCATGTCTAATTCATGATCACATTCTGGAGAAGGACTTGGACCTCATGTGCCTGTTATGTATCCTGAGGAAGCTACCCATGCTGACACCTACAGTTTTTTGTATATGTTGGCTGCAGTCTTGTTTTGATGGTTAATTAGTCTGATTATGATCAGGCTTGTGTGTTCAGTCAGGAGGACCTGAGTGACACGCCTATATAAACTTCAAGTTGACTGTACTTGGATGCAGAGTGTTGTGAGCTCAGAGTTTGGTTGCTTTGTTGCTGAGCTGTTTGAGTACTGTTTGGGTACTGTATGAGTACTGTATGGTACTGTGTGGGGGTGTTCTCCGCCCACCCCTG
Source organism: Garcialebias charrua (assembly GCA_038048925.1). NCBI lineage: Eukaryota > Metazoa > Chordata > Actinopteri > Cyprinodontiformes > Rivulidae > Garcialebias > Garcialebias charrua. The sequence goes on along the minus strand of JBBPBX010031859.1, from coordinate 6,543 downwards.
TCTTGAAGTCTGATCTTCTGTTTAGAAGGTTCTTGGTGAGTAACTACTAGCTCATGTTTGGTCTTGACTGCTAGATGCACTTAAAGAGTGGCTACTAGCTCATGTTTGGTCTTGACTGCTAGATGCACTTAAAGAGTGGCTACTAGCTCATGTTTGGTCTTGACTGCTAGATGCACTTAAAGAGTGGCTACTAGCTCATGTTTGGTCTTGACTGCTAGTTGCATTTGTGTCAGCTCATTTGTTTGTGGAGTTTGACTGTGCTTGATGCACTTAGGAATGTTTGCTCATCATTTGACTTTTGTTGTGCTTAGTGCACTGGGTAGCTGAAGGCTGCATTGATGACATTAGGATCCTGCTAATGATAATTGATATCAGGGATGCTGACCTGTGTGGTTAGTTTAAGTTGGTTTAACCAGGAACATTTTTGAGCTTGGAGCTGTTTGGAGCTTTTTGAGCTGTTTGGAGCCTTTTGGAGTTTGGAGCTGTTTGGAGCTTTTTGTTTGTTGGCCTAATGACAGAGTGAGATCAGTAGTCCAGTTATATCGTTTTTCTTTTACCCCTAGGGTTCCCTTTTGGTCAGGTAGTCCGTCTCCAGACAGGCTGCGACGGCCCTGTTTTATGGGTTGGGCCGACGCTGGGGACGTTATATTCTTTTTGGCTGACTCACTCTTGTCCACCATTTATTTGTACTTTTGTCTGTCTATTTTTGCTCCCTTTTTGTTGCCCTGTGCCAGAAGACGGTGCACTCCGCACCTGGAGGGAGGAGTCGGGCTGTTTTCCAATAAAACCTTTTTATTTTACATTCTGCCTTCTTGTGTCCTTTGTCCATTTAATGTGTTCGGCCCGAGCCAGCCGTAACATATTTTGGGCGCCTCGTCTGGGATTTTGAATCCTTTTTGAGTCCTTGTCTGGATTTTTGAATCCTTTTTGAGTCCGTGTTGGGATCTTTGAGTCCTTGTTGAGCTGTTGTGATCCTTGTTGGGTTATTTAATTAAACCTGCTGTTGGATTGACTCGTAGGCGGGTCCAGCGTTGTGCATGTTTGTGGAAGTCTGGTTTTGAGCAGACATTGAGTTGTTTGTTCTGGTTTTGAGCAGACATTGAGTTGTTTGTGCTTAAAATATTGAGAGTGTAGTGAAGTCTTTTGAAGCCAAGTGTTTTTGGACCGCAGGTAATATAATTGCTCCTTTTTTACATTTGGTGTGTGTTGACAGCTGTGTGCTGTAGTTTGCACTCTCTGGAGCTGACAGGACCAGCTCCTAGTTGCTGATTGAGCTGAAACACGCAGCTGTGTGTGTGTGTGTGTGCTGCTGCTTGTGGTACATACAAGAGCAAGAGGGCATTTGGATCACTGTGGTCTATGTGGACTGTTTTGGTGGTGAGCTGACTGAATTAGCTGTTTTGTTCACAACCATGGTGTTTGAATTAAAGAATTTCATTGAACAACCCACTGTGCAGGTCTTTGCAGACTGCACAAAAAAACAAAAACTGTGTATAGCAGATCATTTTAACATTGACGTTAGAAAATTTGCTAAAGATTGGCTAGAGACTGAACTGCTATGTGAATTGGCCCAGCTTGGGATATTTCCTGAGCTTGATGATCAAGAGCGTCTGAGAGAAGAAGCTGCTTTCAGACAAAAGGAACTCAAAGATAAAATAATGAGAGAAAAAGAACTTATTTCACAACAGTTCGAGGTCGCCCGAAGGGAGCTACAACTTAAACATCAATTGTTCTTAAAAGAACAAGAAGTCAAAAGTCAAAGAGTTTTAGCTGCTCTACATGAGAAGAAGCGTCTTCTGGAATTAGAGCTCCATGCTAAACAAAGGGAAAAACGATGTTCAAGTCTCCCTGCGTGTCAAGTGAAGACGACACCGGGATCTAGCACTCAAGCAGGTGAGCCTTTCACACCTCAACAGGAGGAGGCGCCTGAAGAGCATCGACCAAAAGGGAATGAGAAGAAAGAAGACATCATTCTAAGTGACTGTTTTTCATTGTTTGACACTGAACATGAAACTAAACCTGACATTGAACTTAAAACTAAACAAACCCCAGTTCAGTCAGATGAGGACATAACAGACCTAGAAGAGCTAAAGGAGGATGACTTTGAACTGAGGGAATGTTTTTTATTTAGCTCTGAGGAAGAGGATGTCCCAGTGAGCCTAAGAGGGATGAAGCCACACGTGACACATTCTCCTGCTCCTTTATGTCCTGTTTCTGCCACTACAGAAATCAAAGAGAAAGTGGTGGTGGATGACATGGGACCGTCGCCTCAACCTAAAGCAAGAGATGGGTCTGAAGAACAAAACATGTTACTGTCTGTGAGAGATAAAAAGCTGCTGCCTTATATTGGACATGTTGCAAATGAATCTGTGCCTAACTGTCTCTACTGTGCTTACAGTGTAACTGGAAACAGTGCTGTTGCAGCTGACATGGTGGAGCTGCCAGGTACAGAAAATGACAGTTTCCCTCTGGCTGTTGTGAAGAGTATCCACTCTCCCACTGGCATCCTTGGTCATGATGTTGATGTTGGTTTGGTGTCTGTTAACAAAAATAATTCTTACAGAGTAAGCCTAGACAAGCGTCGCCTGTTTGGCTTCAGAACATTTTAAGATAACATGATATTGATTATGTTAGCGGTTAGGCGGACTAGTTTTAATGATGTTTTTAGTCCGTTTGTCTGTTGTGACCGCTACATTGTTGCTCTCTAGGGTCCTATTTATTTTGCATGTGCGGATGTGAGATGTTTTCACCTGGCATCCACATCAACCCCATACAAAACACTGGTGGTGGAGGTGTTATGTATCCTGAGGAAGCTACCCATGCTGACACCTACAGTTTTTTGTATATGTTGGCTGCAGTCTTGTTTTGATGGTTAATTAGTCTGATTATGATCAGGCTTGTGTGTTCAGTCAGGAGGACCTGAGTGACACGCCTATATAAACTTCAAGTTGACTGTACTTGGATGCAGAGTGTTGTGAGCTCAGAGTTTGGTTGCTTTGTTGCTGAGCTGTTTGAGTACTGTTTGGGTACTGTATGAGTACTGTATGGTACTGTGTGGGGGTGTTCTCCGCCCACCCCTGTCTTGAAGTCTGATCTTCTGTTTAGAAGGTTCTTGGTGAGTAACTACTAGCTCATGTTTGGTCTTGACTGCTAGATGCACTTAAAGAGTGGCTACTAGCTCATGTTTGGTCTTGACTGCTAGATGCACTTAAAGAGTGGCTACTAGCTCATGTTTGGTCTTGACTGCTAGATGCACTTAAAGAGTGGCTACTAGCTCATGTTTGGTCTTGACTGCTAGTTGCATTTGTGTCAGCTCATTTGTTTGTGGAGTTTGACTGTGCTTGATGCACTTAGGAATGTTTGCTCATCATTTGACTTTTGTTGTGCTTAGTGCACTGGGTAGCTGAAGGCTGCATTGATGACATTAGGATCCTGCTAATGATAATTGATATCAGGGATGCTGACCTGTGTGGTTAGTTTAAGTTGGTTTAACCAGGAACATTTTTGAGCTTGGAGCTGTTTGGAGCTTTTTGAGCTGTTTGGAGCCTTTTGGAGTTTGGAGCTGTTTGGAGCTTTTTGTTTGTTGGCCTAATTAGGAGCTTTTTGTTTGTTGGCCTAATGACAGAGTGAGATCAGTAGTCCAGTTATATCGTTTTTCTTTTACCCCTAGGGTTCCCTTTTGGTCAGGTAGTCCGTCTCCAGACAGGCTGCGACGGCCCTGTTTTATGGGTTGGGCCGACGCTGGGGACGTTATATTCTTTTTGGCTGACTCACTCTTGTCCACCATTTGTTTGTACTTTTGTCTGTCTATTTTTGCTCCCTTTTTGTTGCCCTGTGCCAGAAGACGGTGCACTCCGCACCTGGAGGGAGGAGTCGGGCTGTTTTCCAATAAAACCTTTTTATTTAAATTCTGCCTTCTTGTGTCCTTTGTCCATTTAATGTGTTCGGCCCGAGCCAGCCGTAACAATGCCTCACAGAAACTTGGCATCAACTGGATGTGTTCAGTTCTCTGAATGAAGCTTTTCCCTCCGGATACAGTTATCTGCAGAGAGCCCGCTGCACTGGCCGCGGTGGTGGTCTGGCTGTAATCTACCGCAGTAATTTAAAATTGTCACATCTGTCTTCTCATAATTTTTCTTCTTTTGAATGTTTGGCCTTCAACTTCAAAGCCCCACTCCTGATGAACGTTATATTGATTTATAGACCTCCCAAACCGCATGTTTCATTTAACTCAGAAATGCATGACCTCCTCACTTTTTTCTGCACCTCCCCTGTAAAAACTATTTTTCTTGGCGATCTAAATATCCACATGGACAATTCCTCTTCCCCTCTGGCTACAGATTTTAAGTCTCTTTTGGAATCTCTCAACCTCACCCAACATGTGGACGCCCCTACGCACAACAGGGGGCATACTCTGGATTTGGTGATTACAGACACTGTACTCAATAACTTGTCTGTATATGACCTGGGTGTCTCGGACCACAGTGTCATCTCTCTGGAAGTGCCTTCAACTTCGCCTGCTTCTAACCCAAAACGACCTATCCAGTTCCGTGACTTTAAAAACATTTCCCCTGATGTTTTGTCTGCTGATCTTCACGCCCTGACCGCTGTCAATCATTCATCTGCAGATGACTCTGTGGATTACTACAACCGATCTCTCCAGGAGCTTCTGGACCTACATGCTCCCTTGAAGTCAAGACTGGTGTCTTTCTCCCGTTCAGCCCCTTGGTACACTGATGAGCTGCGCAGGATGAAGGCAACTGGCCGTGCTATTGAGAGACGTGTAAAATCATCTGGTCTCTCTGTACATAAGCAAGCGTACAAAGAACATCAGAAAGCGTACGCCTATTCTCTTAAAGAAGCACGCTCCAAATATTATTCCAACATCATCAACACCTGCCCTTGTAACTCTAAACAGCTCTTCTCCACAATAACTCATCTGCTTAACACTAGGAATACCAAACATATGTACTTGTACATATTTTACATATAGCTCCCATGGGAGACTGTAAAATGACAGATTGAGGAATTTGCATTCCATTAGGTTTGTGTGACCCCCTGGGGCTGAAGTCTTTTGTGTGCTCAAAACATCCCCCCAGTAGCCAAAACAAAACATCTCCCCATATTCCAACAACAACATTCCTTCTGCAGGTTCAAAGTGCAGCTTTTTACAACACAGACCAAACTTTTGGAGATGTTGATGACTCTTTGCAAATGTCAACGCTAGAAACTTCAGTTTATTTTATAGATATACGTTTTATACTTTTTATACTACTATGCAAAAACTCAGGACAGTATTACACTTTTATTATTTCATTTTATGCTTATGTTCATTGGGTGTTTGGTGTTTTAGGGGTGTTTGGTGTTTCAGTGTTGGTGTAAATTTTCATACTTTTATACTATTATGAAAAAACTCAGGACAGTGTTACACTTTTTTACTATTTTACTATTTTATGCTTATGTTTATTAAATGTTTTAGTGTTTAGTGTTTAGATGGTTACTGTTGCACCGAGGGACTGAGAGAAACGCAATTTCGGTCCTGTGTATGTCCTGTACATACAGGTAGTCCCCGATTTACGAGCGAGATCCGTTACAACGAGGCGCTCGTAAACTGGAAATCTCGTAATTTGGAACGGCCGCCACGCTTCTCGTAAGTCCGGAATTTCGCTCGTAAATTGGAACGGTTTTGCTAGCGCGACTACGAACACTCGTTTTTCATCGAAAAACTGCTTATGAGTGCATAAAAATGATCGGAAACGTGTGTCCACATGTTTAGCTAACGAACTGTGGTGAAAAAACACAGGAAAACTCAGTATTTTTTGCGTTTTTTCCAATAATTCGCCAGCTCGTAAGTCCGGAACCTCGTAGATCAGAGCGCTCGTAAATGGGGACTACCTGTATTGTAGTTCTGACAATAAAGTTGACTTTGACTTTGACTTTGACTGCCTCTAAGCGAGCAGGTCCCCGGTTCAAATCCTGGTCCGGGGGCCTTTCTGGGTGGAGTTTGCATGTTCTCTCCGTGCATGCGTGGGTTTTCTCCGGGTGCTCCGGTTTCCTCCCACAGTCCAAAAACATGCATGTTAGGCTGATTGTTAACTCTAAATTGACCCTAGGTGCGAGTGAGACAGGTCCCTCTTGTAAATGAGTCCCCGTGGCTCAACGAGTCCAGCCTGTATAAATAAAGGTTGAATGAATGAATGAACAAACTGATATGGAGAGAACACAAATTCTGTAAGAATAAAAATACTAAATCTATTACAGTACTGTACAAAGTCAGAGACCCATTGAATGATAAAGCTCTGTATTTGTTGTATAACACAATCATTTTTCCACACTCAAAAGTATGAATGTTTACATGAAAACTGGAGTGAAAAATCTTTATTCAATTTTATTTCACTCAGCATGTAGCTTGCAGATAGGCAGATAGGCAGCCGTGGCATAGTGGTAATGGCACTCGTCCACCGATCGGAAGGTTGGAGGTTCGAATCCCGTTTCCCCACACCATGTGTCGTTGTGTCCCTGGGCAAGACACTTAACCCCGAG
>JBBPBX010031857.1:12660-34253 GCA_038048925.1 Garcialebias charrua | reverse complement strand
CAGTTTGGAACTCTCTTCCTGCTACTATAAAATCCACAACCAGTTTCAATATGTTTAAAAAGCAAACAAAACTCTGCGTCAAAAACAGAAATGTACCCATTCTTAGCTTTCTTAGAGTCTGTGTGAAGTTAATGATTTTCAGTTAAAGCTGGGATCTGCGATTTCTGGAAAGCCCTGGCACTTAGAAAAATTTCCAGCAGGTGAAATCATTCTGCTCCCTCCCTCTGAGTCATATATGGCTCTGAGGGAGGGAGACTGTCCGTTCTCTGGTGAACTTGGGTTCTGCAGCTCCGCCCCCTGCTGTGTGTGTGCTCTGAGGAGCGCTTCAATATTCTGTGATTATATGATAATAAAACCTTTTAAAAATATTATAAAACCATGGAGCACTTGTCCAACAACAGAAAATCCAGGAGAAATCATCAGAGGTTCACGAAGCAACGTTTGGACATGATTTAATTCGCTCGTGACTTCCTCATGTCTGTCAGCGTTCCTCATTCCTGTCAGTGAAGGATGAAGCGATCACTTGACTTTTTGCAAAAAAACTAAATAAAAGTCCAGCTCTGTGATGAAGAAGGGATATTTAATACATTTATGTCACATAAAAAACAGTCCTGCATAGCTTTGCAATCCTTTGAATGAGAACGAGCCGCTGCGCTGAGGCTGTGAGTGACAGGACCCCACCTGTCACTCAAGTGAGGTTGGGGCGTGACAAACAACTCTGTTTTGATTGGCTGTCATTGTCCTGGTCACTCTGTGTTTTCAGTGTTTTTATAAATGCTGATAGAGAAGCAAGGGGACTACAGTATAGTTTTTTTCAGAGATTACTTTGTCTAAAATCAGTCTGTCAGTAGATAGTGACAGAGTGAAGAAATATGTTAAAAATATATTGTTTGAAAAGTTAGACTACATTAGAATCTTACATACGCTACCCCAGCTTTAACCGGTGAATTCTGGGTGCAGATGTGTGTACGATAATCACAGCCAGTTATGAATCTGCACCATTATGGACGTACTGCACCATGATAGACAGCATCCAACATGTGCAGGGTGCTTGTAGGAGCATTCATGTAGATAATGTCACCGTAATCAATGGAGGGAAGGAAAGTGACAGTTAAAGGTCTTTCCTAGCATTCAGTGTTAGACATGATCTGCTTCTGAAAAAGAAAACCTGGCTTAAATTTCAGTAACCGTGTTTCCATCTATTTTCATTTCGAATTTTGAGCCAATATTTGAAATCTCGCAAATATGTAAATACAAATTAATGCGGATCAGAAGTGTTTCCATCTACTGGCTTGAAGCTCTTCTAAGCGTCAGCGTCATTACGTCAGACGTCAGCACTGCGCATATCTACAGTAAACAGGAAGTAGCAGTTGAAAACAGAACCCGGCCACACATCTCGTCAAAATGGAGAGAATATTTCAGTTACGTGTTGCTATCGGGCAACTTGTATTTATTCTGTCATGCCAACTAGTTTTAGCGATGTTACATGTTGTCCGGAGCAGAAACAGCTGAACGTCAAGTGACGTGAATGTTCGCTACGGCAGAACTGAGTCGGCAAATGTGTTTCCATCTGTCGTTTTGCGCATCTGCTCATTTTCGAAGATCCCAAAAACCACCTCAAGCGAGCGTATAAACTTTTTGGCGAATTTGAGGAAGTAAATTCGCATTTTGCCGTTTCCATTAAGCTTTTCTGCTGCGATACTTCAAAATGCGCATCTAGAATCCTTGATGGAAACACGGCTAGAGTCTTTACTAGGTTTTCCACATGGAGCTTAAAAGAGAGATGTGAATCGACCAGGATACCCAGATATTTATAGGAATCAACAAACTCAATAGGGACACCATTTGAGGATAAGATCAGAGGAACTTGCCATTAAACTTCCAAGCCAAAAGATTTGTTTATTAGAATATTGAAATAACGCTTGTTACATATTTTTCAGAGAAACAACAATTTTTCTTCCATAAGCATTAAAAAAATAAAACGATGTAAAAAAAAAGGGGGAAAAAAAAGGTAATTCAGTAATACACTGATGCATGCTAGGTCGAAAAATCTTAAAAGTAAGTAAGTAAGTAAAGTTTATTTTTATAGCATTTATCACAGAGATAAAATCAAAAAGCGTTGGACAATAAAAAAATCAATGCTAAAAGTATATACATAATAAAACAAGCCTAAAAACTACAAATATCACTACAAGCCTAAAAACTACAAATATCAATCAATGCAAAATACAATAAAATCGTGACATAAAAGCCTGAGTGAATAACAGCGTTTTCAGTTGTTTTTTTAAAAACCTCAACAGAGTCAGCAAAACGAAGCTGCAGGGGCAAACTGTTCCACAGCCTTGGGGCCACTGACTGAAAGGCCCTTTAGTTTTCATCCGTGTACGTGGAACATCTAAGCAGTTCTGGGTCTGTGAGCTAAGGTCACGGGCAGCAGAGTATTTTGTTAAAAGCTGACACAGGAGCAGGAGCCTGGCCATTTAAAGCTCTTTATGTGAGCACAAGGACTTTAAAACGGATTCTAAACTAATCTAAAAGCTAAGTCTGGTCCTCTGGACATTCAAAAAACAAAACAAAGCAAAAAAATAATAATAATACAACCTGTAGAAACATTTTTTCTTTCGTCCAAAAGACTTCTTCAGTCTGATGTGCTGTATTCATCTCAGTCTTATAAATAGCACCCTCTCACAGTGGATCAACCAGTTTGCTGATGACAGCTGAAACCAGCTGCTCACATGGACCATCAGCCAACGATGGATCATTAGTCAAAAAGTCAAAGTCAACTTTATTTTCAAAACTGCAATATTCACAGGGCATACACAAGATTGAAATTGCACTTCTCTCTGTCCCTTGGTGCAACAATAACCTTTTAAGACTAAACCACTAAAACATTTGCAATAACTGCATTGTAGGAGGGGGACAGTTGAACCCTGAGGCCTCCACCCCGGTTTAATGATGGACGGTTTCTTTTCACAAAGATGACCTCCTTTACTCCTCTCTCAAACCCTGGTTCCTCTCTATCAAGGATGTGAACACCTACATCCCTGAAAGAGGGAAAAAGCCTGATGATGTTGATCTTCTGTGCTGGTCCATCCTTCTGGCCAGTGGCTGTTTAGTTTCTCCGATATAAGACTGATCACATGGCCTGCTGACACTGAACAGCATACACAGTATTACTGTGTTTGTGCTGGGGGACTGGATATTAACCAGTCTTTTGAATCAGTGGTTTGATGGTCCTCCTTGATCATGTGAGCAGCTGGTTTCGGCTGTCATCAGCAAACTTGTTGATCCACTGTGAAAGGCTGCTACTTATAAGACTGAGCTGAATACAGCATATCAGACTGAGGACGCCTTTCGGACGAAAGACGAAATGTTTCTACAGTTTTTTTGCTTTGTTTTGTTTTTTGAATGTTCAGAGGCCCAGACTTAGCTTTTTTTTAGGTAATTCAGTAATGTTTCATTATCCTTTTCCCTAACTGCATCTCAGTGATGAGACTGGAACCACAACCCATGCAGTTTCCTCCCTAGTTCTTGAAAACATAACCTTAGACTTGGCATAGGCACAACGACCAATTATTCTTTTCAGCGGCAGGTATGTTGCATAAGAAAAAGGTTCAAAACACCAGCTACGTTTGGGATATAAATAGGTTAACCCTTTTTTTCCAATGGCTGTTTTCAAAAGCAAAGTCCCACATTCCTTACGAAGCCGCTTTTGTGCATGATTTTTAAAACTAACATGACTACATCTTGCTGATTTATTTCTTATGCCGCGTCTATCCTTTACAATTATGGTTGCCTCCTCAAGTGTATATATTTTGTCACAAACTGGGCATGCCACGTAGTGAATGAAGTCATCTTTTTTGAGTGAAAGTATTTTCCTGATCATATACATGGTTGAGGGTATTTTTTCTGCCAAATGTTTTAATGTATCAATCTTTAAAATGCTGCCAACCACAAAAATAAATGACTTTATCAGGTCTAACAGTGCGATGTAAGCGTTATCTGAAATTGTAAAATGTGATTTCCACATTGTCAGTTGAAGGATCAAATGTGTAAACCATGAGTACTGAACATCATCAACTTTGCTGTAGTCATTCCTCTCTTCATCTGCTATCTCTTCCCATGTGTCTTCCACGTGAATGTATTCTTCACTCAATTCCATTTCCTCATCTTCATTGCTGCATTCAGTTTCTTATTCATCTCCAACAGATTCTTCATCACTGCAGTCACTATCCTCATCACGGCATCTGGTGTTCCTGATGCTGCATTCGCTGTTGCTTGCACCTGGAATCACACTTAACCATTCAGTGCAATCATCTGTCAAAATAAACAAACAATGACATCAATCAAATACTTTGTACAGAACTTAAAAGACCCAACAATTTTCTCAGGTGATGTGGAAGCAGGCAGCCATATTAGCTGCAGCTCCTACTCAAACTACCGCTAGTTTTATTCTAAATTAAACTACTTCATTTTAGTTGTTAGTTTTGTGTTTCTTGATTTTGACCCAACCATGACTAGTGTATGGGACAATAGTATCACTGTATTGCTGACAGTTGGGCAGAAGGAATTGAGATCAGTGAAAGAACACCAACAGGAAAAAAGTGGAAGACCAGCTCCAGTAAAATAACATGATGTTAGGAAAAGCCTGACTGAACTCCAGGCCTCCTGCTGACTCAAGGTGGGAGAATCTGAAGCAACCTCCCACGATCTCCCCACTTGCAATGCCCTCATTACTATTTCACGCCCTCATTACTATTTCACACACTATCAACAGTCCCCACTTTAGAAGACTACAACAGAAACCACCCTCCCCCGGCTCCACTCTTGTCTTCACATAACTTCATTATTCTACCACCAGTGGCGGATCTAGGGGGGGAAGGGGGGGGAAAGCCCCCCGGGCCATCTGATTGCCCCCCACCCACCCCAGAATTTCTTTTGTACGTCATTGTGTGTGTTGCAGTAGAAATGTGTGCTATTTTATTGGCTTTAGAATGGGTGGAGAATACTACAATAATTAAAATTATAGTTTGCAGTGATTCATTATCAGCACTGTTAAGCATTAAAAAGTGAAGCTCAAGTATTAACCAACAAATTTTTTATGAGATTCTTTTTGTTCATTATAGACTATGTGAACAAAACAAAAATATAGTAATACAGTAATGTGGACTCCTGCCCATGTAGGTATATTAAGATGCCAGCCCTCTTTCTTATTTCTAAACAATGCAGTGTGGTTGGGTATTCCCATTGTGCTTAAACTTGGGTATTTTTGTTTCAGGTGTAAATAGTTAAATGCTATGTTTACATTTTTTTGCCTTGCAAGACAAATAGTACATTTACATAATTGTGAACTGTGTGACACTGAATTCTCATTGTAAGTATTGTCTTGTCACAAAGGTGTCATTTAGAAATTAATGTCCACTTATGCTTTGTGTGGCATGCAGTAATAATGAACTGCAAATACATGCGCAAATCTCATTTCATCAGTCTTTATTTATATATGGTATGTGAATGAAACTACTCTTACTGTATTGCCATTGTAATAGTCAGTGGACCCCTTACAGATAGCCTTGCTCCCCCCCCCGGCCCTCCCAGCAATGAAAGTCTAACTCCGCCACTGTCTACAGCACAGATGGTACAACAAATCACAAAACAGAAAAGAATTGCTGACACAACGTACCTGCATATTGTTGCTCTTCTCCATCAGCCTCGTATAATGACTCGTCACTATCCTGTAACACACATATAGGACATTAAATGTTATTCCACTTTCCCTCACTGGAAAACATCAGCATCACTTAAACATTGATCCATTCAAGCTGCACTATGTAACTTTGTAGTGCAGTCTGTAACTTTTCTAGCAATATATTTTTAACATATTTATTCACTCTGTCACTATTTCCTGACAAACTGATGTTAGACAAAGTAATCTCTGAAAAAACTATAGTCCCCTTGCTTCTCTATCAGCATTTATAAAAACACTAAAAACAGAGCGACCCGCCGTTAACCAGCCAATAAAAAGAGTTTGTAACCAGCCAATAAAAACAGAGCTTGAATTTGAATTTCAGCAGAGCAAAGGGGAGCAGAGCCATATATGGCTCTGAGGGGGAGGGACCAGAATGCTTTGCCTGTTGAAAATATTTCTAATTTCTGTGCTCTACAGAAAGTTACACATAGCACCTTTAAGGTTTTAAAAGAGTTTAAATCCACAAATATAATGTTTTGTTACAGAATTGAAATCAAGCATTAAAAATTCAAGTGGAATCACATTTATTCTGTTCTTATTTATAACTGATTGTAATATATTTTGCAAACAACTTAGCTGAGAGCGCACACTGTAGCTGCACTCACACAAAGACATGTAGGAGGAGATGTATGAGGGCAGCAGACCAAGAAGTGATTTAAAGATGAAAATGTACTAGTGGAAGAGTCTGCGTGAGGTTAATGATGTCCAGTTAACCAGTGAATACAGGGTGCAGTGGAGGGTAATCACAGCCAGTTATGAATCTTAGTGCACCATGATAGATTACATCAGAGCAGGTACAGAAATGTCCAGTTGAAACCTATAAAACATTATTTCATCAGATACTGGATGAGGAGTGACTTCACTAACTGCAGGAACTCGTCCAACACATGTTGGTCACAGCAGCTGGATTCAGGTTTAGATTAATTAAACATCAGAATCAAAATATATTCCATCAGTCGTAGATCAGAAAGCGGTGTGTGTCCACCGCCATTGTTATTGATAGGAATGCCGTCTGTCTGCACATGCGTGCGCGCACATGTGGCATGCATTACCCACCACTGCACCCTGTATTCACTGGTTAACTGCACATCATTAACCTCACGCAGACTCTTCCACTGGTACATTTTCATCTTTAAATCACTTCTTGGTCTGCTGCCCTCTTACATCTCCTCCTACATGTCTTTGTGTGAGTGCAGCTACAGCGTGTGATCTCAGTGAGAGTGCACACTCACTGACCTTGTGCCAAAGTAAGCACCTTGGTGCGTTCTGATGTTTACTTTGGCACAAGGTCAGTGAGAACTTAACTTGGCAAAAGGGCCTTCTCCTACTCCGCTCCTGCTTCCTGGAATATCTTACAAAAAGATCTGAAGCCCTCGGCCTTGACTTCTCTAAATGGCTTTAAGAATCTGTTGGACTCCTGTCAAAAACCAATTCGGACATGTTCCTGTTTTTGATTTCCTACATCTGCCTTATAATCTGTCTGTTTGGCGACTTTGATAACTTCTTCTTTAACTTCAAAAAATCATTTCTCTCTTATGATTCTCTATTGGTGATTGTTCAAGGAAAATCTACTGTTGCTGTTGTCATCTTAGTTTGTAGACAAGTCGCTCTTGTAAATGAGTCCTCGAGGCTCAATGAGATTAACCTGCCTAAAAAGGTTGAATGAATGTTTCAAACAAAAGCTCAGTGCGAGATGCTGGTGAAGATTCTCAGTCATCCAGGGCATGATAAAATCAAAAAGGTGTTCAATACAAGATCAACTGACCTCAAGGGAACCCCCTACTGTTAAGGTGTGATCTGTCAATTTACATGTATGTGTTACCTCAGCTTACAATTTACATATGATGGTGTGTGGTTCTATTATAACTCCAAACTCCCACAGTTTGTTTTTCAGTGAATTGAAAAAGCCAGCCTCCTGGATAGGAGTCGAAACGTTTTCTGCAACAAATAAACTCCAGTTGATCTTGTATTGAACGCCTTTTTGATTTCAGTGGGAGATGTTTATGTTTTCAATGGGGGGGTCAGTGAAAAACCTCCACACTCTGACAGGTGGATTCAGAACCCTCTGGATTCAAAGATTGTTATTGTGTAAACGATCAGCAGAAACGCAGACAGAAAGGTGCCGTTTCACTCAAAATATGCGTCGTGTAAACGGCCCCTCACTGTAGTAAACAAAGGCCTGTTGAATACCTGAGTGACTTTTTTGTTTTAGGTTTCAGGGGGACATATTCACACCTCCTATTCAAACTCAACTTAATCTTCCATCATGCCTATTACTGCACTCCTGCCCCCACCTTTGGTCACCCAAGCTGCAAGTATACCGGTAATCTAGTGGAGATTTTCAAGAGATATTTTACCAACAATGTTTATGTGCGCCAATACAGTAGAAGTAGCCTGGTTAAAACCAGACCCTTGTCCTTCACTTCGCTTCGAGCGGAGCTGTTCAGGAAGGCGAGGGCCAGGCTACAGTAGAAGGCAATTTACTAATTGTTTTTAGAATAAATGTTCAGCTTTCTTCTGTCTTTGTGTAACTAGCCTGGCCCTCGCCTTCCTGCACAGCTCCGCTCAATTCTCATTTCCCTTCACTGCACAGCAAAGTGAAGGACAGGGTCTGGTTTTAACCAGGCTATTGTGTAACATGAACTGAACAAAAGTTGCACACTTTGTTGCTTACCTGTTTTTCATCGTCAAGAACAGCTTTGTTTTGTCTTCCATTTACTTGTCTCATTTCATAATTTTCTGTAGGGGCCTTCTGTAAGATGATGAAAAATGGAAAAACACAACTTGTTTTTTTGAGTACAGATAATTGCAAGTTTTATTAGCTTAATCTTTAAAATAAAAGAATTTGCACACAACATTTTGTATGTCTGATGTCATCATTTAAAACATTGAAGCAGATGTTTTCATCAAGCAGTACCTGCAGTCTTTTTACAAACCTTTTTTTACACTTAGAGTCCATTTTCTTTAATGTATGTATCCAGCCAAGACGTTTCCTACATTTACTACCAATATCTGAGACTACAGTATTTTAGGGTACTCTCTCTATAGTACTGTACTAGTGCTTTACAGAATGTGCATGTGCGTTCTGTTTATGTACCTTAAAAACATCCCTTAGCCTAAAGTCGTGATGAATTTAAAGCTGTGTTAATTTAGAAATTTCGACCAGATGGAGTTTGAGGTCTATTATTAATAAGTTTGTTAGAGCTGATGTTTTTTTTTTCTTCAGTGTGTGTGTCTCTGTTTGATTTGTATGTTTTTGACAGTCTTAAACTGTAAAGCACTTTGGTCAGCTTTTGTTGTAGAAATTTGACATAGACATTGACAATTACATTTTCAGTTTTCTGGCTTTAAAAGCTACATTTTGATACCTGGATCATGCTGATAACTTAAGTGGATCCAGATGTATGACTTAATACTATTTTAAAACTGAGATTTCCAGCTGGAAAGACAAAAATGCACTGCCACATGTTTGAACTCAAAATGGTAAGGCATTTTCCCTCAAAATCAAGTATTTGTTTGTAGGTACAGATCCAAAAAGTTACGGTACTCAAAAACATTTTAGATTGTTTTTCAGACAATTTACTAAATTTATCATTAATAAAACATCTATTCATAATATATTCATAAAATTCAATTTTTACAAACATTTTTTATCAAAACACTATTGCCTATTTCTCCTCATCCCACATTTAGACTTCATCCAGATTTTCTGGGTGACATATATGAAAAAGTCATACATACCTTTTTGCTCTCCACCTGGCCGTATTTCTGACCATATCTACGTAAATGTTCGTAATAGGTAGTTTTGCACACAGTTTCTCTGCAGTGGTCACAGTAGAAGTATTTTATTGCTGGCTTCTCCATCAGTGTTAATTTTGACAGCTATTTTTAATTTAGTTTTAGTCTTAGTCATGTGACTAAAACATCATTTAGTTTTAGTCATTACTTAGTCATCAGATTTTTTTTTGTTTTAGTCTAATTTTAGTCGACAAATCAATGAAAACATTTAGTCGACTAAATCTACAGTCGAATAAGTCGACTAAGTTATACATAGTAAAAACTTTTCATCAATTCTCTGTAGTTACTAAGACAAAACAATGTTTTAACCATAATATTAATATTAATATGCAATACATACAACAACAAATAAAACTTTTTTCAAACATTTGTCTAACCTTGCTTTTAACAGTAAAACTACAAGCAGTACTTGAATCCAGTGTTAATTTTGACAGCTATTTTTAATTTAGTTTTAGTCTTAGTCATGTGACTAAAACATCATTTAGTTTTAGTCATTACTTAGTCATCAGAATTTTTTTGTTTTAGTCTAATTTTAGTCGACAAATCAATGAAAACGTTTAGTCGACGAAAATAATTAGTCGACAATTAGTCGACAAAATTAACACTGTTCTCCATATTCTGACTCAGGGGCAGATCTAGAAAAATATCTATGGGGTGGCAAGAGGGTGGCAAGGATGTTTCAGGGGGTGGCAACACCCTCCCCCTCCACACACATACACACACACATACATATATATACAGTATATATACAGTATATATATATACATATATATATACAGTCCTCGACTTACGACGCCCCGACTTACGACGTTTCAGACTTACGAACGCATCTCATTATAACAAATAAAAAAAACTTTTTAAAATAATAAATAAATAAATGTACAGTACTGTCCAGTTACCAAGCACTTAGCATATCCTAACATAGTTGAGGAGTGAGTTGAATTGTCTCCCTCCTCCCTAGCAGGCTCCATTCACATAAAAGGAGCTAGCTCCCTTTATGTGAAAGGGAGACAATTCAACTCACTCCTTCATCTTTAAAAACTGTGTTATGATAGGCTAAGTGCTTGGTAACTGTACAGTACTGTACATCTATTTATTTATTTATTTATAAAAACAAAAATATATATATTTTTTAATTTTATGTGATCCTACTTGTGAATTTTCGACTTACGGACGGCCCGTAGGTACGGAATTCGTTCGTAAGTCGGGGACTACCTGTATATATAAATAAAATGATGCAATGTAAAGGGAGAGACATGAAACAGCCAAAGTACAGGCAGCAGAAATACAGGTGTGTTCAGTCCTCTTTTCATTTCATTTCTCACTTCTCGCCACTCAGTCAGAACTTGATGTCTTGAGTCAGTTGTACATTGTGCTTCTTCTTCTTTAAATTTATTGGCAGTTGGCAAGAAAGTTAGGTGAGCATTACCGCCACCAACTGGTAAGGAGGGTGGACCATATGACTACATTGTGCTGCATTCAATGTTGTCGGAAAAAAGACGTTTGCGTTCATAATGTCCAGCTGGGGTGGCAAACAGGGTGGCAAGGCTCTTTGTTGGGGTGGCAACTGCCACCCCATGCCACCCCAGTAGATCCGCCCCTGTTCTGACTGCTGCTACAGACCGGTACATCTCATTCTGTTTTATATAGTGTTGCCAGGTGAGAAATGAAGGATTATCGTACTAGTGACATAAATAGCCTTATTGCACATGCCACTTTACCTCTATACCAATATCAACTACCTCATACATATAAGGTACTGTGAAAAAAACTTCATATGCTGTCACTTTATTACAAATGCCAATGTCAGAACCTTCATTTTATTTTATAGATATACTTTTTATACATTTATACTACAATGCAAAAACTCAGGCAGTATTACACTTTTATTATTTCATTTTATGCTTCGTATTTTTTGCCTTTTTCTGGATTATTGATCGTACATCGTACAGAGGGAAAAATTGTCGTACAAATATGATAATTATCGTACACCTGGCAACACCAAATGTCACTGTTTTATGATTCATTTGATTGGTTGTTCACACGCTGCAAAGAAGTTACGTTCGATTTCATTGGCTTTCCTGTAGCCAATGAAATCAAACCTAGCCATGCAGGTATGCCTTATCTGTGAGTGACACGAGTTTGAGTTTACTTCACAGCCGACTACTGTAGCAGTAAGAAATCTTATGAGCAGTAATGTCTGGGAGGAAACGCGTGCACGTTCAGTCAGAGTCAGAGGACAGCGAGGAGACCGTTACACCTAATGTCAGAATCCATGAAACTCCCAAATGTGGTTCGTCACGAGTCCAAGCGAAACGGAGCCTCTCCAGTGGTTCTGGTGGATCCAGACGGAGATCTCACAGTCCGGCATCTGATGTAACGTTGCATCAAGTTTGGAAGTAAGTAGACATGATTTTTTTAGGCCATACATTTTTTTCATTTGTTGGATATGAGGACAAATTTGTGTTTAGCTTCACAGAGAAACTGATCAGTAGTGGCTCCTGATCTTGACACATATCCTGGAATGATTATATTTTATGTAATATTTTTCTTATGTAGCCTATTGTAATCAGTATGACCAAAACTAACATAAAACTATAGGGTGTTGCACCCACAAAAAATGACTAGTTTAACATTTTTCCCATTAACACCTTTGCAAATATGTGGATACCAATACTAATACACAAAGTAAATTATACTTTAACTTTATGCTTTATTCTTCAAAGTAGGATACGCAATTACCATATTTTTTGGACTAGGTGCACCAGATTATAAGGCTCAATATCAATGAAGGGGTCTGTTTTCATACATGAGGTGCACCGGATTATAAGGTGCATTATCAAAACAAAACAGATAAGTCAAACTTTATCCAACTCATTCATAATAAACACATCCAATCTGTTTGAGGTCAGTAAGCACAACCAGAATTAATACAGAAGACTCACTACTTTTACTGTGTTAAACGTTATGAATTTCACAAATTGGGTTGAGGTAAACATCCTGGATCGTCTAGACGTGGGGTCTGCAACCTTTACAATCAAAAGGGCCATTTTGTGCCTCCGGTCACTAAGTGTTCAGAGCTGCAACAACATGCTACAACTGTGGTTATCAACTGGTGGTCCATGGGCCACTTGAGCTTTGTTTGAAGGGGCTTTTGTGGCCACTAGGGGTGACATTATAAAAATCAAATAACTAATAATGTATATTTTTACAATTTAAATTATAAATTTTACAATTTAATACAAATGNGAGGGTAGTAGCGTTGGTATTACAAAAAAGATATATCACATTTTGTCTTTCAGGACACCATATGAGACATCAAAAAACTCTACCAGCAAGCACACATTTAAGACAAATCACATTTGCATTTGAGGGCGAAGCAGTGAGACAAGTCCATGAGCTCCATTCAGATCAGCCAGAGTTCTGATGATGACGTGATCAGCCAGCCTTATCTGACTCAAAGAGGACACAGAATAGTTCTCCGGGGAGGGAAGGGGTTGCGACAGAAGCTTCATTTCTTCAGTTGCTTCACTCCAGAGATTTTGTAGTCAGCCTGTCCAGGCTGACTCAGGGAGTCTGATTAGATTAGCATGATTTATCTTTAGGGCAGGCTCACAGTGTTCTTTCTGTGGCCTTGAGTCCAGGTGGCTGTCTGGAATCCAATACACTCCAAATTATGGGAAACTTTTCACCGACCCGAACTATGAATCAACCTCCAGATGTGACCCTCCTGGGTGCTGCACACGAGTCCCGAACCTTACCGGTGGTCTGCGGTCCTCTGCCGCCTCCACTTTGCGGTTCAGCTCATAAAGCAGCTGATTCATCGATGCCACAGCTCGGATCACACTCGGTTTGAGAAGGGAGCTTCGACAGCGCGTTGATCGCCTCGGAAGTCTTCCTGATTTTCCGATAGAAGAGAACTCCACACAAGCCAAAAAGCAGAGCACCTGCTATCATAATTCCAATTACAGTATGAATATATCTGTAGTGGGCATGACCGTGTCCACTTTGATACACCTGTGTATTTTTGAACTGTTCCAGAGATGACCTTTACTGACCTCTCAGTAAAGCAAGACATTTACTACAAATTATTCCATTAGTTGTAATCTGAGAACATAGTCACCAAAAGAGACTATTTCTATCTTTGATTTTATTCTAATGTAATCAAAAGAATAACTTTTGTCATTTTCATGATGTGTGCTTTTAAGCTGTGTTATTCTGTAAGAGTTAAACTGTGTCCAATGCTGTGTGAAAGTTGACGACTCGGGTCAGAGAGACCCGGCCGTTTTGTTTAGAAAGTCAGAAGACAGTTAATCCGTTGTTTTTCATGAGAAGGGCTCCAGCACTCTCTGTCTTTCCAAAACATTTTCACTCTGCTGTGAATTTCACCTTGAATCTTGATAACAACAAGTGAACTCCTCGCTGGTCCACGGACCAATGAAAAAGAGACAAGTCTCTCTCATCTGAGATCCTTCCTAAAAGTTCTAAGCTGTTGCTGGAACGGATGAGTCTGCTGGGAACTTCAAGAGATGTGAACTTTCCCAAAGAACTGGATGGACGTTTAGTCACACGCTAAGGACACGTCATCCAGTTAAGGACTAATAACATGCTGTTATGAGTCCACTTCGAACGAGCGTAAGCTCAAAACTTTGTTTATTCCTTCCTGGAATAGTTATCTTGAAGTCAGAGGCCAGGAGCTGACGCATTTTCTGATGACCAACGCGAAACCAGGAGACGTTGAAAACGTAAACGAGAACCAGCTCGGACGTGCTGGGCCTGAAGGACTCTGTGCATCTGAAAGGCTGGTGTCATCTCTTTATCAGACTCGTCGTCGAAGGTAAAGAGCTGTTTACAAACGTACCTGGATTTTAGCAGAAGTCGGATGGGAAGTGTCACTTCTGGTAACATGCTCAAGACAATTTCCTTTAAACCATCTCTCCATCTTTCCTCCTATTTCCTTTTCCCTCAATTCTAAGCTGGAAACTATTTAAGTCAAAGAGCCACAGACTAAATATAATGACATCCTGTATTTACGTCTGTTGTGTTGCAATTTAAATGTGCTGACGTGTTAAATTGCAAGAAAGTGAAATCATGTCAATGAAGTGTAATGGTGTTAATTTAGTTGATTTTAAAAAAAATAAATGGTAGTGTCTTTGACATACCAAACTAAGTTAACGTCTTTGCCACTCTATGGCTTCTGTTTTATTTATCCATCATAAAGATCACAGAAATATTGGGTAAACTGAAAAAGAAAGAATCCGTGAAATTACTATTCAATCTGGATAAGTAAATTAATTAAGGTAAAGAGGTCACTATTAATATTGACCTCCTCATAATCCTTTACATCTGGTGGCACCGTACTGGTTTCTGAAAGTTTATTGATAAATCTGTGGTCTCTCATGAACTGTAACGTCATGTTTGCATAATAGGATCCAAGTTTTAAACTCTGAGGATAATAATTTTGGCTGGAAGTGTTCAAGACAGGCAGATTCTGCATGTTTTTATCATTTGAAGCTGAGAGATTATTATTGTTTCAACTCTGTTACACGCTGTTGGAAGCATTCAGGTGAGGTTTTGTCAGCCCGTGGTCTGTGGGGGTTCTGGTTCCGGTCCAGTTCACGCAGACTCCTGTACAAAGCTTTGTTGACCGCCGAGTCAAAAGCCTGAAAGCTATAATTAACATCTACCAGATTGCTGTGTGTGGTATTTTTACATGTTAGATCAGGTCAAAAAAGCATATTACTGTTAGAACGTTGTCGGAAAGTGGTTCTGTTCAGACCAGAGTTTCTGCTCCATTAAAAAGTGGACCGGCCTCCTAGTGGTGATACAGGTTGCCTAACCGCAGGTACCGCTGAGGACACACGGGACACCTCATCCGAGGACGAGGGCCCGGTAAGTGAACCTTCAACTACAGGTGAGACAGAAGAGACCCAAAAGTTGGCCCAAACTCTGGCCCAACAAGAGAACCTCCTCTGTGAGCTGACACATTCAGCACTCACTGAACACTACCTACCACAGGTAGTGAAAGGTGTTGAGATCCAAGGATCCCACACCGAAGACGCTGTACTGTCCTCTGAGACAGGTAATTCGGCAATCAACCAAGCTTTCGATGAAACCTTGGTTCAAGGGCATCTGAGTCCAGAAAATGACAGTCATCCAAACGCTGACAGTCACTTGGACATCATTGTTGCAGATTACGAGGACCCCTCATCAGACAAGAAGGGGGCAAACTCACATTACCTACCACAGGTAGAGAAAGGTGTGGAGATCCAAGGACCCCACACCGAGGTTGCTGTACTGTCCCCTGGGACAGGTAAATCGGCTATCAGCCAAGCTTTCGATGAAACCTTGGTTCAGGGACATTTGTGTCTAGAACTAATCAGAAATGACATAGTTTTTACAGACTCAAAGAGCCCCTCTTCAGTCAAGAAGTGGGAAGACACACACAACGACAGTGACCCGTCGCAGTCTGTACAATCAGACACACCTGCGACTGCGCCGACGGTTGTGACACACCTGAATTACACGGAAAGAGGTAAACGTAGGAAGATACGTTGGCCGAAACCTAAAAAGTTCCTGTGTACTGTCTTCTCTCGGCTGCGCGAACAGCTTAAACTAAACGGTGGCATCCTAACTTGTGCCCATGGACGGACGTCCTCACCTCCACATCCTCGACAGAAAGCACGTCCAGGCATAACATCTTCCATTCGCCCCAGGAATCCACGATATACCCGGCAGGATGCGACTACAAAGGGCAAGCCCGTTCCCCAGGACCGGAACGCTTCGTAGATTTTTTTATCAATAGAGTTAACAGCCCACGAAACCAGATCCATCGAGAATTTACGTTCGAGCGAGCACTGAAAAAATAAAAACTGCAGACGAGACAAAGTGGTAAAGCAGGGAGAGGAAAACTCAGGAGGGAAGGAAGAAAGCAGCTGCTCCGTCCAGAGCCGGAAATGTGTCGTGTGTGTGTTTTTCAGATAATATCCACTTTTTGTGCTCATTTCTGATTCTTTCAGCATGATTGGGCAAACGTGCTTTTTCTGCTTTCTTTTGCTACTTTAAGCTTATTCTAAACTTCAGCTACCGTTTTAGCATTTTTAGCTAATTTCAGCAGTTTTCA
The DNA here is from genome assembly GCA_038048925.1 of Garcialebias charrua. Lineage (NCBI taxonomy): Eukaryota > Metazoa > Chordata > Actinopteri > Cyprinodontiformes > Rivulidae > Garcialebias > Garcialebias charrua. The sequence goes on along the minus strand of JBBPBX010031857.1, from coordinate 17,586 downwards.
GATAAATTCAAGTTTTTCGTGGTAACTTCTGCCATTTTCAGCCAATCTTCTTTCTGCTTCTTTAATCTGATTAAACTTCTGTCTTTTCAGCTATTTTTCAACTATTTGCTTATTTCAGCTTTTTTATAATTCCATCTATTTTTCTGCAAATCCTCCAGCAATAAACATTCACACTGCATTTTTGCAGGAAATGCAATTTCTGTAGTAGTAGTATATAGGATGTATCAATGTCTGTGGTTGATACTCATTTTTCTACTTTCCCTTCATTCATGTAAAACGTCACTGGTTTGGTACGAGTTTCTTGAGTCAAAGCTGTCATCATCTGTGTTTGGTTTAAAATGTTAAACATCCATTTGGTAATCCACGTGAAAACTGATCTTTTCCTGCAGACTGCGAGTCTGAAGCTTTCTGTGAGGCTGATCAAAGAGCTCCCAACACCACTGAACTTGAAGCTGTAGCAACTCTTAGCAAGCGCCTCTCCCTCATTCATCCAGGCTCTTCTTCACAGAGCACCTTCCTCCTCCTCCTCCTCCTCCTCCTCCTCCTCCATCTCCTCCTCCATCTCCATCCCCTGCTACACTCTGTTGATCAGCCCAGGAAAGGGAAAATGCTTGTGTGAAACCTGAGGATCACTTGCAGGCTGAGGGAACAGGGAGAGCTCGCGCAACGTGTTTTGCCTCGAGGTAAGGCAACGCCAGAAGGAACCTGGTGATTGATATGATTTTTATTTCATTTTTTAATTTCTGTGCACTGAAGGATAAACCTCTCTGATCGAAGCCGCTCTGCAGTCAGAGCAGCTGAATGATCTGCGATGTCTGAAACTTCTCATCTTGAATTGGTACCTTCAGGAGCTTATGGTTGTAGCCTCGACTACAGCTGTTAGAATCTCTTGCCTGTTTTTCTTCAGGGTGACTAAAACAAAAGTTTTAACTTTTCTCATTTGAAAATTTGACAGTGTGCTGCAGATTGAAGGCAAATGGTTTTTGCAGTTAGTTTGCACAAGAACAGTAAAACCAGCCCGGATCACAAAAGAAGAGCAGCCCAGTTTACGTAAGATGAACATTTTCTAGTTCAGAAGGAGCCCATGGAAATGTCTTGAATCTTCTTTATGCAGAGCTGACAACTACAAATGTCACAAATTAACATAATTTAGTATAATGCCCTAACTTGTGACCATTAGTTTAGCACTCTACTCTCATTATTATTATTATTATTATTATTATTATTATTATTATTATTATTATTATTACTTCTGCTCGTTTTCTATTTGCACCTGCAGCTGCACAAGGGTCAACACCAAGGCTGCTAATACTGCAGTTAAACCTGTTATCAGTGGTTGAATTTAAATTATTTAATTTAATAATAATAATAATGAATTTAATTTGTAACGCACTTTTCATTAACAAAAATCTCAAAGTGCTAGTATTTAGTGTTCATAAATGTGAAATTTGGCTCCTGTTTCTAGATACCATAGTAAACTACCAGGCATGTGCACACCATCAGAGAGAGTTCAGGGAAGGCAGGACTTGCCGAGCATTCGAAAAAACCACGGCTTCTCCAAGAAGGTCTTTCTGAACTGTTGGCTGGTGCGGCGCATCATCACCTGGGCCTCCCCCAACCCTAAAGGTACAACAGTTACATTCTTACACGCAACCAGCAAAAAAAAAAAAAAAAACACTTTCTACCTGGGAATGAGTTCAATATATTTAAAACATATATCTAATGTTAAGTTAAATATATCTAATGAAAAAAAGGGTATTTTCTGTTAAGTTTGGGCTGCTGCTGATCAAAAGTTTTAAATAATCCAATGGCAATCAAACTATTGTTGCACAAAGTGAAGAAAAAGAGAATCTTGAGGAATTTATTTCAGAGAAATGTTACAAAAGAAAGTTGTTGAACTGTACATTTTCCTGAAGATGAGTACTGAAAGAATCTTCAACATCATTTAAAGCAAGAAGAATGATTTAAACAGCTCACCTTGAACCTCAAAACATTTCTGCTCAGCTTGTAGCTTCCAGTGGTTCCCAACCCTGGTCCCTGAGGAACACCATCCTGCATGTTTTAGTTGTTTCCCTGCTTTGACACACCTGATTTAGATGAATGGATGCTTAACAGCGCTTTGGCAGAACTCGAGGAAGTAATTAAATCACTGAATCAGGTGTGTTGGAGCAGGGAAACAACAAAAACATGCAGGATGGCATTCCCCAAGGACCAGGGTTGCAAAAGAGCAAACTCCTCCCTTAAAAAAAGAAATTATTTTCCTTCCACCGTAAAGAAAGAAAAAGCTTTAGGTTAAATTTCACATTTTTAGGACTGCTTTTTGGTTGAACTAAAGAATGGATTGCTTGAGTTACTGATATAATTTTAGTCAAGTTAATAATATATATGTCTAAAAGCCATTTTTCTCTTACGGTTAAGGCTTGAAAACTGAACATTGTTAGATTTATACCTGGATTAATGAGCATGAACTTTGGTGTTTTGAACCAGTTAGGCATGGTCTGCCTTAGAGGAGTTGACGGGGGAGAGGGCGGGCCCCGGAGGCCATCTTAACAGCAAACTGTTTTTTTTTTTCATTCTGACTGAAGAAGTGATTCAGATGAAGGACGAAACGTCTCCGCAACAAAAGAGACTGTCCAGATGACCTGACTGAACATTGTTGGATTTGTACCTGGATTAATTAATAATGAGCATGAACGTTGGTGCTTGAAAATGATCTTTTAGGTTATTTGTGTTGGTTTAGTTTTTTCCCCCCTGAAAAAGTGGTGCTTCTTCTACTTGCATAGTACAGCGGAGTGCTTATTTGGCTGTTATAAAATGTATGTAGTGTAGTGTGAGTTGTACTTTCTGTTTATCATGCATCTTTATTATTTATTTTTTAAATACAGTAATCCTTCGATTATTGCGGGGGTTACGTTCCACACACCACCTCGATAAGTGAAAAACCACAGAAGTAGAAATGTTCCATTTGTTTTAGTATTCTATATATTTTAAGGCTTAATAAACACTACCCACACTCTTGCAATGTTCTAAACTCTTAAACCTACGTCATTTGTACAACATACGTGTTTGTACGGTACAGTACTGCAACATTTTACTCACCAGCTCTGCAGACCAGCAGCTCGGTTCCAGTCCAACTCTGTTCTGGTTCGGCAGACGTTGAACCTGCGGCGGCCCATCGCCCCGTCCAGGTTGCTGTGTGTGTGGATAATTGAACTTGAGGAAGCTTCAGGATTATTTGCAACTTTCCTGCCAGTTCTGTGAGATTAATAGATAGCGTACATTTGCGTAGCAAAACTTTCCCTCTATTTTGGCAGCAAGCAGCAGCTGGAAGCGCTGTTGGCTTCTGGGTAGTGCACCGTATTTTGCGGCGTATAAGTTGCATCTGTCAAAAAAAATCATCATGAAGAGAAAAAAAAAAAACCATACAGTATAAGTCGCGTTTATGTAATGCTCAAAACGGCTTCATTTCGCCTGGGTGGCACGGTGCTGTCCGTCCGTCCATGTCGGAGCCACTATAGCTCTACAGCGTTCCTCCGCCTGCACCAGCTGAGTGAAGCGAGCATGCACAGGTGGACTCACTGTTGCAGTTCTTAGAAATTTAAAGCGTCAGTCAAAAATTGCGTTATGAATATGGAAAAGAAATTACCGTATTTTCCGTTGTATAGGTCGCACCTGTGTATAGGTCGCACTGTCCAATTTTTATCAATAAATTGGAAAAATCCAGAAATAGGTTGCACCGGTGCATAGGTCGCACCTACGTCACCGCCGACGTAACGCGTCATCCACCGCTGACGTGACGCGTCACCGCTGAGACAACCCGGAAATATGGACCGAGTGTTTAGCTCTGCTGCAAATGTCTGCCACAGGAGAACAGCAAGGCTTTTAAGAAGATTAACACGGTAAAAACAATTATTTGTTTGCTAAAAATTATAGCTGACATTATAGCACAAGGGTTAGTGGTTTATTAGCCGAGTGGTTTATTAGCTATTTGCTAAAATATACACAGAAATAAAATGAATGCTAACAGAAGAGTCTGTCTCTCAAAACACGAATAACAAATTTAATTTTATCTCAAATTTTCATCCAGGCCAACAGTTAGTACATTAAACCCATATAATTACATCCTGTAAGCAGAAAAAATATACACAGAGTGGTTTAGAAGCTATTTATAACGTAAACAGAAATAAAACCAATGCTAAAAACAGAAGCTAACTGAAGCTAACCGCTAATAAAAGATCTTTTTTTTTTTAAATCTCAAACATCTAATAAAGTTACTCACTTGTAAATGTCCATACAGTGATTACATTCTGTAAGTTTCAGAAAAATCTGCTGAGTGGTTCTTGACTTATCTTGCAAACAAACAGCTAAGAAACACAGAGCTAAAAGAAGTTACCTCCAGACCAGGAGGCTGACAGAGTCAGTCCGAGCAGAGGAGCTTTTTTTCGGACACATGAGCTGGAAACGGTCGTTGGACTCTCTGGAAGTCTCCCTCTAGTGGACAAAAGTGGTACTGCACCATTTTCTGCCAAAATGAAAAACGGTCATAACTGAGCCAAAAATTTGTCTAAAAATATGGGAAAATTTCATAAATAGGTCGCACCGGTGTATAGGTCGCAGGCCTTGAAAAAAAAAAAAAACATAAAAAGGTGCGACCTATACACCGGAAAATACGGTAAGTTGCAGGACTGACAAATCTATGCTTAAAAGCTGCAACTTATACACTGGAAAATACGGTAGTTCCTTTGACTGGCCTTATACAGTAGCGTAGGCTTATTGAAAGAAAACTGTAAGAAAGCAGCAGCTGGAAGCACTGTTGGCTTCTGGGTAGTGTAGTTCTTTTTTGACTGGTGTTGCAGTGTAGGCTTACTAAAAGAAAATACAAAATGGCAGCACCTGTCTGAAGTATTTTTTTGTTAACTTTTTATC
>JBBPBX010031856.1:0-34253 GCA_038048925.1 Garcialebias charrua | reverse complement strand
GCAAGACAAAAGCTGTGTGCTGCACATGTGAGAAACACATCTGCAAAGCCCATTCTCACGTTCACACATACTGTCCTTCTTCTTCTTCTTCTTTCGGCTTTTCCCTTTTCAGGGGTCGCCACAGCGAGTCATCCTCCTCCACCTCACTCTGTCCTCTGCATCCTCTGTCCTCACTCCAACTACCTTCATGTCCTCTCTAACTGCATCCATATATCTCCTCTTTGGCCTTCCTCTGTGTCTTTTTCCTGGCAGCTGCATTTCTAACATCCTTCTACCAATATACCCACTGTCCCTCCTCTGGACATGTCCAAACCATCTCAGTCTGGCCTCCCTAACTTTATCTCCCAGTTGTTCAACATGTGCTGTACCTCTGATGATCTCATTCCTGATCTTATCCATCCTTGTCACTCCTAAGGAGAACCTCAGCATCTTCATTTCTGCTACTTCCAGTTCTGTCTCCTGTCTTTTTGTCCATGTCTCTGTCTCCAGACCATACAACATAGCTGGTCTCACCACTGTCTTGTAAACTTTTCCTTTGACCTTTGCTGACACCTTTTTGTCACAAATCACTCCTGAAACTTTTCTCCATCCACTCCATCCTGCCTGGACTCTCTTCTTCACCTCTTTACCACATTCCCCATTTTCCTGGACAGTGGACCCCAAGTACTTGAAGTTCTGCACCTTTGTGACCTCTGACCTTGTAGCCTCACTGTTCCACCTCCTCCCTCTCATTCACACACATGTACTCTGTCTTACTACGGCTGACTTTCATTCCTCTTCTTTCAAGTGAATACCTCCACCTCTCCAAGTTCTCTTCCACCTGTTCCCTGTTCTCACCACATATCACAATGTCATCTGCAAACATCATAGTCCATGGGGATTCCTGCCTGACCTCATCTGTTAGTCGGTCCATCACCAGAGCAAACAAGAAGGGGCTCACATAGTCCTACATGTGATAAATATAGTAGAAGTTGAAAATTGTTCACAAAATCAAGCAACATTTTGTTTTTTTGTTGTGTTATGAGAGAAGTATTTTTATAATTCACTTCCTAAAAAATATTTAAAAAATAAACGTGACAAAAAAGTTACAGATTGTTGACTGTTTTTTCCCTTTCAATATAAATAATTCAGAAATAATTACTTTACATTTATATAATAGCCATAATAAACCTTTACTGTGTAAAAGAAAACTGTTTTGACAGTTGGTTTGTGGTAAAAAAAAAGGTGTAATACTGTTAACTGGTGATTGTCTTTTTGTATTGTGTAACAAAAATACATGATAAAAAAAATATAAAATAAATAAATAATTGAGATGCATTGATAAATAGGTTGTTTCATCGTGGAAAATGGATTTTGGATTTAAAGTTCAATAAAGCTGCTTTATTTTGGGTCTTTGGTAGTGCGGGTCATTTTTGACCCGTAGGACAAGGGGAGTAAACAGAATGCTAAGATCGCACAAGGGTTAAAGGACAACACCGTGACAGTAACAATTCACCATATTGGACAATTACTGTAGTAGAATATGATGTCTATTTTCATTTTTGCATTTGGGCCAGGCGAGTGTAAAAAAAACACACAAAAAACAACGGAGTCCCGGAAGCATCCGGAAACCCCGCCGATGATTGCCGAACTCCGGAATGACGTAATTAAAAGATCCAGTCAGAAGGCACTGCAATGATCTTACATTCCGACTTTGCCACACAGTCATAACCAGTCATTTTTTATCCTCCATCCTTACACATGTAAGTGCTAAAACCTCACTTCACCCGCTGCTGCAGCCGCGGACACACAGAGCTCAGACCCGGACACTCATAGCTGAGAACCAACGGTCATCGCTGCTGCAGCCGCGGACACACAGAGCTCAGACCCGGACACTCATAGCTGAGAACCGACGGTCATCGCTACTGCAGCCGCGGACACACAGAGCTCAGACCCGGACACTCATAGCTGAGAACCGATGTCATTGCGGCTGCAGCGGACCTCATGTCACCCGTGCGGTTACATACAGTGCCCAGCAGACACACACCGCAATGTAATGCCGAGAAAAAACGAGAACTGATGGACACATTATTATGCTAACTAGCATTAGCATTAGCATTATGCTAACTAGCCACAGGATAGCAACACAGATTTTCATGAAAAAGTGGCGTGAATATTACCAAACTATGGTACATTTAAAAGCCTGCTCTATTATTCATTCTGTTCTGATGTCAAAAGTTAAAAAATTTAATTGAGCAAAAGTCCTACCCGCAAAACCTCCCGTTTTCTCACAACTGTTGAGGTGCGAGCCTTCTTCGTTGCTCGGTCCTCGGAGGGAGATGAGTCCAGTTTTCCAGTTGGCACAGCGTCTTCCGTCAGTCTTGTACAACTTTTCCCCTTAAATCCAAATGCCTGCATCATTGCTGACTCGTAGTCTTCCGGTTTAAAGTGTTTTGAACACAAAACACTGCTACGCGATGGAGCAATGAAGTCAGCTCGTTTGACTTGAACAAACTTTATCCATGCATTCTGAATCCTTTTGATTTTGGTGAAATAATGAACACTAACGCCATCCTTCGAGGTATTGCTGCAGATCGGTTCGGCATTTTCTTAGTTGTATTCGTAACTACTCTGGTCAGAAATAAGAAAGCTACGTTGATGCATGATGCTCGTTATAACTCCGTCTCAAGATGGATCCTTCAGTGACGTCAATGCCCATATATGGAGAGGGACACATTATGCCGGAGCCGCTGCGTTAAAATCTCCTTTAAGTCGTGAATTAACACATTTAGCGTTATTTCTCTATAATATCAATAAAACGCTCCTGTTTTATTATTTAAGTCACTACTACATATTAATGGCAATGCAATTTGAAAACATGGTGGGTGTTGTCCTTTAACTTCTTCCAAACTGTCGCGTGCGCTGCGAAAATAAATTATAAATAAATCGGATTTTAGCTCAAATGTCTCATACAGGTAACAGTTTGTAAATGTGCACAGAGTAATTACTTTCTGTAAGTTTGATAAAAATCTGTCCTGTAGATCATGAGTTATTTATCTAAATAGTACGTGTTTACGGTAACTAACCGCTAACAAACAACAATGCTAAAAGATCGAATTTTAGCTCTAAACATCTCCTACAGCTAACAGTTTGTAAATGTCCACCAAATAATTACTTTCTGTAAGTTTAAAGAAAATCTGTCCTGTGGTTTCGTAGTTCATACCTCCAGAGCAGGAGGCCGGGCTGAGACAGAGTCAGTCCGACCAGATGAGGCTGCCGTCGGACACATGAGGTGGGAACGGTTGGTGTACCCTAGCGGACAAAAGTGGTACTGCACCATTTTTTACCAAAATGAAAAACGGTCATATCTGAGCCAAAAATTGGACTAAAAATATTGGGAAAAATCCATAAACAAGTCTCACCTCTCTATTAGTTGCAGGGCATGCAAATTATGGTGCATTCACACCTAACAGCGTTTCAACGGCAGGAGCGTCCAGCTTACATGCAAAGTCAATGGGGGACGCGCTTCCAGCCGCGTCTTGGCGTCGGGCGTCACGTCACGTGCGTGTTGAGCGTGATGGAAAGCGTTTTTCCGTGCACGTGAACCCGCGTCAGCCTCCAAAGCACACGTTGATTTAGCTGAAGATTTCGCGGTTCAAACATTCAAACGCCGTTCAACTCTCCCTGATTGGTTGATCAGGGAGAGTCGGGGGGAGAAGAGAGGGGGTCAGGGGGAGAGGGGGAGAGTCCCTATGTGACGCGGAAACGATTGCGCAACTATGTGACGTATTGTTTGTGGGACACAGAAAAAACCCGCGGAGTCATGGACTATGGAAGAGAAACTCATTGTAGCTGTGTGTTCGCGACAAGTCCTTCACGACCAGTCAAGTCTGCTCTACAGAGACAGAAATAAAAAGCTCCTCGCCTGGCGGAGTGCAGTGAGGACTCGGTATACCGGTAAGCTCCTCCCACACACCCCGCAGCAGTTTCGCGTTCTGGCGTTCTGGTCTGGACACCAAGTGCGCCCACTTGCGTGCGTGACGAGCTTTTTGGAAGTTGAAACGCTGTTCGGTCTGGACGTACCATGAGGCAAAAAAAACTTTGACTTATAGACTGGAAATTACGGTACTTAACAATAGATTCATTCAACCTTTATTTAGTCAGGTAAATCTTTTGAACCTCATGGCTCATTTACGAAAGCGACCTGCTAAAACTAAAGAACAATGAACAGCAATGGTAGAATTTCCTTAAACAATAAACAATAAACAAACAAACAATAAACAATAGAAAACAAAAGAGAGAAAAAAAACAAAAGAAAGATTTTTTTTAACAAAGTATCAAAAGACTAGCAAAACATTATAGGGTAGACGTATAAAATCAAAGACAGGAACAAATCTGCATTGGTTTTTGCCAGGATTCCAACAGATTCTGAAAACCATTTAGAGGAGAGTAGATATAGAGTATTTGGCTAAAAATATAATAGGAAGACAAAGTGTGTGCTATGTATTTTCATCATTGTATGTTCCTATACAATATAGATTTAAAACAGTTAATTCCAAAAAGTTTGGGACATCAGGTAGAGTAAAAACAGAATAAAAGGATTCACAGATCTCATAACCTTTTCACTTTGGAACAAAGTAAACATATTGTAAAGGATTATGAGGAGGTCAATATTAATACTGACCTCTTTACCTTAATTAATTTACTTATTCAGATTGAATAGTAAATTCACGGATTCTGTTCTTTTTCAGTTTACCCAATATTTCTGTGATCTTTATGATGGATAAATAACAGAGCTATAAAGTGACAATGGACACGTTAACTTAGCTTGATATGTCAAAGAGACACTATCATTTATTTAAAATGAATCAACTAAATTAACACCATTACACTTGATTGACATGATTTCACTTTCTTTCAAATTAAAACGTCAGCACACTTGAATTTAACACAACAGACTTCAATATTGGATGTTAAACATATTTAGTCTGAGGGCTCTTTAACTTAATTAGTTTCCAGCTTAGATTGAGAGGGAAAAGAAATAGGAGGAAAGATTTAAGAAGAATTGGGAGCATGAGACCAAAGTGACACTTCTCATCCGACTTCTGCTAAAATCCAGGTACGTTTTGTAAACAGCTCTTTACCTTTCGACGACAGCCCGGTAAGAGGGAAGACCTTGTAGCTTTTCAGATGCACGGGTCCTTGTGGGAACCAGTACAGTACCTTCGAGCAGGGTATTCGTTTACGTTTCCAACGTCTCCTGGTTTCGCGTTGGTCATCAGAAAATATGTCAGCTCCTGGCCTCTGACTTCAAGATAAACTTATTCCAGGGAGGAATAATCAAAGTTTTTGAGCTTACGCTCGTTCGAAGTGGACCCATAACAACATGTTATCAGTCCCAGCTGGATGACGAGTCCTTAGCGCGTGACTGGTGGTCATTCAGCTCTTTGGGAAAATTCACATCTCTCTCTGAAGCTCCCAGAAACTCTGAAGCGTTTCCGCACAGTTAGAACTTAAAAGCAGGAACAAAGAGAGGAGAGAGCTTGTGTTATCGCGACCCAAGGTTACAGCCCGAGCAGAGGGAAATTGTTTAGGAAAAAGACAGAGCAGCTGGAGCCCTTTTCAGGAGAAACAACGGATTACTGTCTCCTGGCTTTCTAAACAAACCGTCTGGGGCCTCATGTATCAAAAACCTGCGTGGATTTCCTACTGAAAAGTGACGTACGGTGAAATCCAGAAAAGTGTCTACGCACAAAAAGATCCAGATTTATCAAACTGTGCGTACACCTGAATCCACGCACATTCCTTTTGTACATCACAATTGACGTGGAACTGAGCGCACGTGAGACACCTCCCCTGACACGCCTACATTTACATATGTTAAACAGATGCAAATTACTTCCTGCATGTGTGAAGGACATGTTTGTTTGATCCCTGCGCGATCAGAAATGATTTCTAGATTCGGGAAAATAATGAATTCAATATAATATGAGTGAGGACAAACATCCTAAGTAAGAATAGTAATAAAATGTGTTCATCATGCAAAGAACGAGTGATTGTCGGTATTTGTGTGCGCGCGCACCCTGCTGTGGTGCGCGAACCGGCTCATTCATTCATTCTGTGTGGAAATATTAACTTTGCGCACGAGTTTATTACCATTATTACTGTAAACACAGAGGAACTTACTTGGATGTTTGCTAGAACATAGATCTTTGTTTATGTAGATGATGTGAAGAAACGAGTCTGTGCGTCTTGGTGGAGACTTTTCATGACATGATGTTGGAGTCTCCAGACGCAGCGCGCGCCCCGCAGCCCTGTGCGCAGTCTGTCTGTGAAGCTTTTGCTCTCCTACAAGTTATATAAGGTGTACTTTCACGTGTCATTTTGGAGAAATCTACAATAAACGCAGATAATGAAACACCTCCAGCTGCCGTGTCGACACCGGTGAGGGTGCGCGCGCGCTCCAAGCGCGACCACTCAGCCTTTGGAATCATATGGATGAGACATTCCATTGGACATGATCCGGCTTTGTGTGGACTGGACTGCACAGTCCCGATCGACCTGCAGCTCCCTCTGTGGAACAGTTTGACCGCTGCTTCTGTATGCACGCGTGATGCACGGCTCCCCAGAGCGCAGCAGTAGTGCCAAACTGGAAAATTATTATTTCTGAAAACGGCTGATAAGCCATATCCTAGATCGGAAAACTATATCTGTTTCTAAATAAATGCTCTGCGTGTTACACTATTTATTATAACCTCCAGTAAGGCTGAATGAATCCGTTCCTGTTAAATTTATTTTTGGCACAACGTTGCGCGTCCTTTATTTCACTGCGTCATGTGGATGTAATACTTGTTAATCGTGTGTTTGGAGGGAATATTAATCATTTTCACATCTTGAACTGTTAATAATAATAATAATAATAATAATAATAATAATAATAATAATGAATTCAATTTATAACGCACTTTTCATTAATGGAAATCTCAAAGTGCTACAAGGTGCAACATATTTGAATGTCAATAAGACAAATAATAAAACAATTAAAATCAACAACAGTATCAACTCAGATCAAAAGTAGAATCATGAGGAGGAAGAGTATGCTCGGTTGAAAAGAAAGGTCTTCAAGCCGCTCTTAAAGTCAACCACAGACTGTGGGGCTTCAGTTTCTCTGAAACACCTGTAAGTGTCGCCAAAGGAACAAGAACCACAGAAACGTGCGTACGCCTGCTCGGGAGCTTGCGTGGATATGTACCTGGATGCGCATATATTCACGTTCAGTTCAGTTTTGATACATACGGGCTTTTGCGTGGAAAGTGACGTGCGCAATGTTTTTGTGCGCACGCACGGTTGATACATGAGGCCCCTGGTCTCTCTGACCCGAGACTTCACCTTTAACACAGCAGTGAACACAGTTTAACTCTTACAGAATAACACAGCTTAAAAGCACACATCATGAAAATGACAAAAGTTATTCTTTTGATCACATCAGCCTAAAATCAAAGATAGAAATAGTCTCTTTTTGTGACTATATTTATCAGATTACAGCTAAATGAATGATTTTGTAGTAAATGTCTTGCTTTACTGAGAGGTCAGTAAAGGTCATCACTGGACAGTTCAAAAACCTTAGTTTGACCCTGGGTAGGTCCACTACAATATGAAATGTTTGAATGAAGAAAATTTATTAATTTAGGTTAAAAACAAGGTAATTTTGACTTCAGTGGTGGCAACACATTGTAAAATAGTGGTGATGGGAAACAATAGGCTGTAAAACTAAGCTGTACAGAAAAGAAACAGCTAGAATAGGCCTGTCATGATAACAAATTTTGCTGGGCGATTAATTGTCTCAGAAATTATTGTGATAAACGATAATATTGTTTGAAATTTGACAATAATTAGTAATTATTGTCAAATGTAAGAAGAAATCTTGGTTAATTTTTGTGTGTAATACCTTTTTCTGATCACCGGATGTCAGTCTAAGACAATTTGAACCAAAGGATGGATAGTGAGGGAGCGAGCATCCAAGAACAATGGGAGGGAGGCCCCTTGACATGACATGGGCTATCTCTCCTTCCTGTTTTTGGTTCTCAAAATGGTGGACGCTCTGTGTGGTTTGAGCTCTTTAGCATAGCATTTGTCACAAAAAGCTTTTAATAAAAAAATTAATAAACGAGTTCTCAACTGATTTTTTTTCAGAGAAAAACAACTTTTCATACGAAGGCACAGGTTTCGAACGTGAATTTTGGAGCTTCGACAAAACAGAGGTTTATTCCCGAGGTCGGCCTGGTAGCTTAGCTCATAGCATAGCTTCTCTGCTTAGCTGCTTTTAACAATCCAAAAATATGATTTTGGACAGTTAAAAAATATTTTAAAGAGAAAAGAGAAAGGGGGAGGGGTCATTGAAGAACACCGGAGTTGAGCCTTTTGTCATCCAGTGTCCAACAGAAAGAGAGAGATATGAAAAAATGATGAAGCCGATAAATTAAAATGAGGTTGATAATTTTCATTTATCATGCAATTAATTGGTTTATTGTTTATCGCGACAGACCTAAGCTGGAGGAACGTTTTGACAGAAATTTGGACATTTTGGTTTCTGTTACATCCAAAATGGGGACGATAAAAATGTTTGTTTGGACCAAGGAAGATGGTGGGTTGCTCCTGCTGTAAAGGCAGAGCAGCACAAACAGTACTCGTGCACGCACAGAAAAATTACTGACTGCAAATGTCCGTAGTGAGCATGCATCAGTCCGTACTGATGTTGAGCGTTTCCATAAACCTCCACTCTGAGGCCTGGATTTAAAAAGCTTTGGTGTCATTGAAATGGGCCGTTGTCATTGTAAACAGCCAAAATGCAGCAGAAATGCTATGGCTTCATTTAAAACTGGTGAAGTGTAAACTGGACCTAAATCAAAAGTAAAGACGGGCAGAGGCTCAGCCTGTGAAAAACAGTAATCAAAAATAAGATTTCTTACTTTAAAACATTTATGTATGTTTACGGTTTTATCATAAAATTTGTGTTTATGGGGTTATAGGAAATCATGGCATTCTGATTATTTTTTATTTTTGCACAAGTTGCCAACTTTTTCAGGACTGGAGTTGTAGATTTTACTGATATTTTCCATTTAAATCTCTCTACAGATCTTTTTCATTTCTTTTTTCCCTTGTTTTATTGCTGAAGATAGAACATTGAAAAGGCTGAATAAAGTTATTGATGGGGGGTGAGCAGTGGACAGATCGTCTCTGGTGTAGAAGGTGAATACAAATGTCTTGTGGTCCAGATCAAAGCACTACCCTCCTCCTCCTCCCTCTGCTTATCTTCATCCTCCCTTCTTGACTCCCCTTTATTCCTTTCTTCACTCACTCCATCCAACCCATCTATTTCATCTCCTTCTTTGCATCAAACCTTATAACTTGTTCTGTTTTATTTATCCCTCCTCTTTCACTGATCATTTCCTTGTGTATTACACTTATGTTGTACTTATGATGTAGCTTAGTGCGTTTGTGTATTACAGTTAGAAAATTAAGTAGTTTTTCATTTGTGACGCAGTTTGTGTATTACAGTTAGAAAAAACGAAGTAGAATTATTCATTTTTGGTGATGTAGTTTGTGTATTACAGTTAGGAAAATTAAGTAGAATTATTCATTTTGTCAACATCTTGATGTTGTGCCATCTTGTAGTTTGTGTATTACAGTTAGAAAAATTAAGTAGAATTATTCATTTTATGATCTAGTTTGTGTATTAGTTAGGAAAATTAAATTAAACAAAAAAAAAATAGGAAAAGTAAGTAAAAAAAAATAAATAAAAATAAAAAAAAATAAAAATAAAAATAAAATAAAAATTAAGTGTGATGTAGTTTGTGTATTAGTTGGAAAAATTAAGTAGAATTATTCATTTTGTGATGTAGTTTGTGTATTACAGTTAGAAAAATCAAGTAGAATTATGGGTGATGTAGTTTGTGTATTACAGTTGGAAAAATTAAGTAGAATTTTTCATTTTGTGATCTAGTTTGTGTATTACAGTTAGGAAAATTAAGTAGAATTATTCATTTTGTGATGTAGTTTGTGTATTACAGTTAGAAAAATAAGTAGAATTATTCATTCTGTGATGTTGCTTGAAGGTTATCATTGGTTGAACAAACTGTGAAATAAGGGGCAGATATAATAAGATTTCATCTTCTTTCTGCTCCCTTCATTTTATCCTACTTGTATTCTTGTATCTGATGAAACTGTCTTGTATTGTTCTTTTAAAATGAATGAATAAACATCAAATCAAATCAAATTCCCAGACCTGCTCTCGTTCCCACCCCCAATGTCTTTCTGTTTTCGCTCTTTTCTTTCACAACTTGTCTGAGTTTTCCCAAGACATATCCTCTATATACCTCCAGTCTCTCTCTCTCTCTCTCTTTCTCCCAAGTAGTATTTGTGTGTACATTCAGTGGCCCAGCTATCTCCTAAAAACCCATAAATCACAGAGGCTTGGCATAACGGCGAGACGACCAACCAGGCCAGAACTATTACCAGAGCTGAGCCACACCCATCACTGCTCCTCACTTCCACTTTGACCTGCCTGCTTTTTGTTTTCACGCCTCCTTCGTGTTTCTTCTGTCTCCCATCAGCAGCAATTGGGCTTCTTGAAGATTAAAGCAGACTGAAGTTGTGCATTGAGCACACGTAATGAATACAAAATAGATTTTGGATCACGGATACATTAGTTGAATCAGGCATGAAGACTGAGTGAATTGTCAACTTATGGATCAATTCATTTGCAGATTGGTTGCTTGAATCTGTTTTGTTCATACTGGTTTATATGGTTTATGATGCTGATCGACTGTCAGTTGTTACATGATGCTAAATTAATCATGTTTAATAACTTTTTTAACTAACACAGTTTGAAGTATGCAGCTGCTCAGTAAATCTCAATCAGCTTGGGATTTGACACCTACCTGTATGTACTATGAAAATAAAGATCGAGCCGAAACCCTCATTAGACAAGTTAAATGTCCGACTTCAGTTCAGTTTTCTGTCTTGTCTTGTTGTGCTTTGAAACTGTAAACCCTGTGTCCATAAGCCTCATTGACGAGCTGCTCTTCTTCTGCTTCGGGATGAACGAGATTGGCATGATGTGCACGTATTCCACCAAAACACAATCCTTTAGGGTGTTCAACCTCCTCCCAGGTGGAATTCAATCTTTTAATCCAATTTTAATTAATCTCCTCCTGCCACTCAGTATTTCAGTTCCTCACTTTTCCCTCTAAATCCCTGGCGTTGTTTGAAAAAGTATCCAACCTCCTCGGTTGGCATCATTTTGGTTTGCCTCCTTTACCCGTGGAGAGGGGTGGTGCTGGAGGAGGGAGACGGTGTACATTTTCTCGTTGAAGACTTGCATTTCTTGAAGGAATGCATGTCACCTACTGTCATCGGTGCCATAGTTTTAAACAAAGATTTTGAATAATCTTTTGTAGCAATTTTTGGCTTTGCAAAGGTTTGTTCGCTGTAGCAGACATCTTGGATTCAATTAGCTCCAAAAGTCAATCCGCTGTAGATACATGTCCAGTGATTATTTTTTGAGAGCTTCATTAAAATCTGTCCACTAGTTCACATGATATTTTGCTAACAATAAGAACGCACACATGACTATTGACCTTAGTGTGTAAAAATGAGGAATATGTTCTTAAACGACAGAACTTTACGAAGAACAGAAAAACAGCTGATGTTGATGTGCCTCAAATTTAATATGGGTTTAGAGAATGATTTTATTATGTTAACCAATGTAAATACTGCTTGAACTTTATTATTGCTCAAGTATTCAACCAGTTAAGCCTCCTAGGTTTGTTTCTAATAGAAAACCAAGCATTGGTGCTTACGTGTGAGTTAATATCAAACTGGAAATGGTTTAAATAAATCACCTCATCCACAAAAGCGTGTTAGATGAAGACATTTCACATCAATGTTCAGACAGAAAAGTCTCTTCTCTGCCTCAGTGCTCACAACTGCTGGTTGTAATTAACTTTGGAGAATGTCTTCCTAATAAAAAGTCAAGCCACTGCGATATCCAACATTATGAGTTCAGACTACTCAGAGCTGCAGATATTTCCAGTGGAACAGGAAGTAAAATGTGCTCAAATATAGAATATATCTTTATTGGCATTGTAGTTGTACCGGGTCACAAAACATTGCAATTGGCGCACGCACCATCCTTAAGAGGGGACGTACGCACGGAAGCCGCAGCAGAAATTAATCCGCGCCACCAAACAATCAGATATGGAAAAAAAGGAAGGTTCCAATAGGATAATCATTGGTATTCAAAAAAGAATCTATCACATTTTGTCTTAGGACATTCTATGATACAGTCAAAAAACTCTACCAGCTCAAGCACAGATAAGACAAATCACATGTTGCATTTTGGTGGCGGATTTGGTGGTAAATATATCCTAAAATATTCATTAAAATGACGTTATTTGTGTCAAAAGTACTTTCTTACACCAACCAAATTAACTGTTTGAACATTTCCAGTTTCCTTCTATATTAAATTTCCAATTTTAGCATTTAAACACCATTTGGTGAATTCTGTTTCTGCAAACATTGCAAAGCGTGTGTGTATTTTTAAAGGACAAATGTTTTCTTTAGTAGTTTTTAATTGATCGTTTAAAGGTTCTTTATAAAGGGTAAACAAGAATGATCTTACCTGTTGTAGGTAGCTTTTTGAACAATCTTCGTTCGAGGAAATATAAATTAATTTTGACTAAATTGACAAGCCAACGATTAGTCTGAGTAGATCTACGACCTAAGCTGCTGCCATATTAATACAACACTAAATGTAAAATTTTAACACACGAATTACAAGTTCATAAACATTTTGTTACTTTCACATTACAGGGTTTTTGGCTGTAATATTGTCATTTTCATCCCGCAAAGGCTACATTGAAAGGGCTAAAGCTAGCAGCTGCTTTGTGAGCTTGCAATAACCACAGCAGTCTGTGTGAATACGCATGCAAAGCAAAATAGTCGGGGATATAAAGTTTTAAACGAGTGTTCACATGAACGACCATAAAGTTTTGGACTAGCTCGAACTAGCTGATCAAACTCCAATTCTTCAAATTGTTTGTTCACAGAGTTGTCTAAGACAGGTAGGATATTAACTACCCTGTATTCAAAACCTTTTTTTTTAATAATAATAATAATGAAAACAGAACATAATCTAAAATAATAAAAACAGAATATAATCTAAATTGAAATAATAAGAAGAGAATTAACATAATAAGAACAGAATATAATCTAAGTTAACACAATACAAACAGAATATAATCTAAATTAAGATAATAAGAGCAGAATATAATCTAAATTAACATAATAAAAACAGAACATAATCTATAAAACAGAATATAATTTGTTAGTGTTAACATAATAAAATTTTAATATAAACTAAGTTAACACAATAAAAACAGAATATAATCTAAGTTACAATAAAAACAGAATATAATCTAAATTAACATAAGAACAGAATATAATCTACTTTGTAAATTAACATAATAAAAACAGAATAGAATCTAAGTTAACACTATAAAAACTGAATAGAATCTAAGTTAACACTATAAAAACTGAATATAATCTAAGTTAACACAATAAAAACAGATTATAATCTAAGTTAACATAATAAAAACAGAATATAATCTAAATTAACACAATAAAAACTGATTATAATCTAAGTTAACACAATAAAAACAGAATTTAATCTAAGTTAACACAATAAAAACAGAACATAATCTGAGTTAACACAATAAAAGCATAATATAATCTAAATTATCACAATAAAAACACAATATAATATAACACAAAAACAGAATTTAATTAAGTCAACATAATAATCTAACTTAACACAATAAAAATGAATACAATCTAATTTAACGCAATAAAACATAATATAATCTAAGTTAACACAATAAAAATTGAATATAATCTAAGTTAACATAATAAAAATTGAATATAATCTAAGTTAACTTAATAAAAACAGAATATAATCTAAATTAATACAATAAAGAACAGAATATAATCCAAGTTATCAAAAAAAGAAGAAAAAAAAATATTCAAAACCTTTTCACAGAACTCCATTCCAAAATATATACAGTATACTGTATATATATAGCTTCAATTGCTCTCATGCACAAAACCACGTTACCTGCTAATGTTTCATATTTTGATTGAACAGTGAAAAAGACATCAGTTTTGTAAAGCTGTGGATCTTTGTCCATATGTTGCTGGTTTCTTTTTATCTTTTTTTGCCTCTTTTTCCATTTCTAGAGCACAACTGTCCTCTCTAAGCCACGCAGACATGCCTCACTAAAAGAAAGCCAGCCTGCGATGTTGCAGTCAGCCACACAGACAGATTATAGCATGTCACCGTGATGCATGGCTTTCATTTGCCAGTTTGCTGAACGTGTTATGTAGTAACTTATTGGTATTCACTGCTCCTAAATGCCTCTTTAAATGACAGTCGTTTTATTAGTCCACAATGCAGATGTGCACTTCTCCACATCCAACTAATCCTTGTCACCCTGATGCCAGCCAGTTATTGAGCTATAAAACAGTTGCACCTTACATCATTTCATCCATTCCTCACCTGTGTATCTGTTTTAATTGAACATTAACAATACAACGCTTTGGTAAATTGAATATTGGCTCGCTTTCATTCCTTTCTTTATTACTAAAACTTCTCAGAAATGTTTAAATAGACAGTTACCGGTACTGTGACATAAAACACCTCAGCTCAGAGCTGTTTGAGTAATGGAAAGTTTTCGACTTCTTAAAATAAGATTTAAAAAAACAGATGCTGCTCATGAGCTTGGAGCAGATTTACTAATGTGCTGGTCCAAATGTGTCTACGGCATGCAAATTCATATTTATTTAAATATGTGCTTCTCAGCATCAAATCAGAGCAAACACTCGCTGAGACAGCAGTAGCCCATCTGTTACATATAAAGTACTTTGTATACAGGCAGCTGTACTTCTTTCCTGCTTCCCTCTGCTTCCACCCATCTCTCTCTCTCTTTTATATATAAATGCAGAACTATATTAAAGTTCTTACATCAAGTCATAAGAGTTTCATGGGAACAAGAAAAGAGATTACTGATATTGTTTAATTTCCCTGGGGTCCAATGTCTTAGAATAGCCCTGAAGCATATGGCTGCCTGCCTTTATGGAGTCCAGCATGTTTGTGCTTGTATGTACGGCTGGAAAGTGATTCGTAACATTTAACTGGGCGCTTGGCAAAGATTTCTTCTTTACGGTCCATGTTTGACAAACGTCTGAAGCTTTCTTTTTGTTTTTGAGGGGTGAGGTGGTGGTGGGGGTCCCTCTGTGCACTGAACCTGTCAGCCCTCTCCTTTCAGCCACCTGTGTCTTCTGGAGCTTCTGCCCCTCATGACTAAGATGATTGATGTGTCGGGCAGTTTGCTGGCCACCTCTCGGGTCCTATCATGGCCGAAGTCTCTTCCGGTTGGTCCAAGCGTGACTCATTTGTGAGGTAGTGGTTTCCAGAACATTTCTTAAGCACCCTGCGAGGCGTTAGACCAGTGCGTTGTAGGCTTTCTGCACAGTTTCAAATAAAATAAAAACGATGATTGTTACATTTGTTCTATTTTGTGTTTTTATTTTTCTTTGGCTTTCTTTGCTTAACTGAGCACGTTGTGTTTGTTCCATTCCCCATGAGCGAGCGGGTCTCATTTGGAATAATTAAATGTTAATGTAGACAGCATTTCCTGACTGAGCTTTAAGGTGATTATTCAAAATCTGTTAACCTTAGTTATACGAACAGCGACTCAGTAGTCACACACTGTTTCCTGTTTCTAGTTTTTGCCGCATGTCCCCATCCCCCCAAAGAACTTGTTAAGTCAAGTCATTCTCATCACATGTGGTGGAACGAAATTCTGTACACAGGGTCCCAGTTACATCCAACAAAAGTATAAATTGTAAAGAAAAACAGTAATAAGATCTCAGATATGAAGTAAGAACTACACTAAACTAAAAATACACTAAGCACTACAAAACCAATACGCTGGACAACAGCAACATGAACATGAGTCTGTGTGAGCAGATGAGTATGAATGAACACAGCAACATGAAATAAATCAGCAGCATGAGATCAGCAGCACATATCAACAATCAAAGTGGCATTACAGTGATTTTTTTCACAGTGATTATTATTCTGGTTAGAGATTCATGAGTCTAACAGCCTCAGGGTAGAAGCTGTTCCTCAGTCTAGTGGTTCTACACTTAATGCTCCTCAACCTTCTTCCTGAGGGGAGCGAGGCAAAAAGTGTGCGCTGGGTGAGTGGGGTCCTTCATGATGCAGGTGACCCTCTTCCTGCATCTAGAGGTATAAATGTCTGTGCTGGTGGGGAGGCTGACTCCAACACCTTCTGTGCATCCTTCACCACTCTCTGTAGAGCTTTTCTTTCTGCAGCTGTGCAGCCTCCATGCCACACATTGATGCTGGAGCACAGGATGCTCTCCACTGCACACCTGTAGAAGGAGGTGAGGACTGGGCTACTCAGACCAGCTTACCTCAGCCTTGTGAGGAAGTAGAGTCTCTGATGACCTTTCTTGGTCAGGCTGGTTGTGTTGTTGTTCCAGCTGAGGTTACTGTGTTGTTTATGTGTACACCTGAACTTGTAGCTGGAAACCACTTCCACCGCAGATCCTCTTATGTTCAGGGGGTGTAGGTGTGTTTGTTCCTTCTGACGTCACGACCATCTCCTTCGTCTTCTTCACATTGCTGTGAAGGTTGTTCTTCCTGCACCAGTTCTCCAGGTGTTCCACCTCCTACCTGTAGCTGGACTCATCGTTGTTTGTGATGCATCCATTGTGAATAATAATAATGAATTCCATTTATAATGCACTTTTCATTAATAAAAATCTCAAAGTGCTACAAAGTGCAACAAAGCAAAGATCAAAATAAAACAAGTGATAAAATCAAATAAAATCAATAATAATATCGACTAAGATCAAAGATAAAATCATGTGAATACTTTGTACTGTTTTAACCACTCGTATAACAAATGTTCAGCTCAATCAGGAATGGTGTCCTGTGACTTTTGAGACACAGTCCTGACTGCAGCGCTAAACTTTGGCTTTAAGTTTGTTTGGTCTGTTTACTATATTTATCTTTAAACCCCATACTTAAAGGACATAACTATTTGATTTGGAATTATTTTATAGGTCAAAGTTCTTGTTTCTTTCACACAATCTGACATCACACACTGGACTTAAATGATTTTTTTTTATTGAAGGATGGAAATGAATATGAAACTAAGGAAATAAAGAACAATCGCAAGCATAGCTATTAATTAATTTATTTATTTATTAACCTTTATTTAATCAGGCAAATCCCATTGAAATCACAGATCTATTTTGTATCCTGGTATTAGTGTTACCTGGTATCTAGTCCTAATTAAGTATTGGGATCTGTGCAGTCTTTATTGGAGCATGATGGTAGGGTGGCAGGTGGTTTGGACTCAGAAATGCAGACTGACACAAAGAGATTCTATCAAACTAAACTTTGTTTAAACAAAACAAAAGGTTGCCTTGGCAGCAAAACTTACAGAAGAACCAACGAACGATCACAGAGAGGTACAAGGAATCTCGAGGAGGCATTAGGAGCTTCAAAATGCACAAGTGGAATCAGACTAAGTGTGAAAAAACACAATAATAATAATAATAATAATGAATTTAATTTATAATGCACTTTTCATTAACAAAAATCTCAAAGTGCAAATCCATAATGCTCCACTCACTTCTGGACTGAGCACTGAGATTTTATGAGCTGAGGTTGACAAAGAGATGAGAAACAGCTGAGCTAAATGAAGCAGGAAGCAGGAAGACGGAAGCAGGTGAGGGTGGGCGTGGCAGGACTGAGGAGCAACTGAGAAAAACTGACCTGGTGGCACAGAGAAACTCAGAGGATCAGAAAATTCACCAAAAAAGGATAAAACCAACAAAAAACACAGAATACTACAAAAAAAAATAACAAAAAACATAGATACTGACATTAATTCTTATGCTATACTTTTTAAAAGGTCAACGTGTGAAAAGAGTTCTTTAAGCATCATACCATACCATACCATATTATTTATAAAGCTCTTAAAACCGCAACAAGGCCAACCAAAGTGCTGTACAAACAAACAAGCAGCATGCAACACATAGGCAACATACAAAACGAAGTAAAAAACAGAATATAGACATAAAACTGTTGCAGATAATAAATACAACGACCAAACACAGATCATCTGGTGTTGAAAGCAATGGAATAGTAGTGGATCTTTAAACGGGATTTTAAAACCGAGAGGGAGGGGGCCAGTCTGACGAGCAGAGGTAACTCGTTCCAGAGTCTTGGGCCTGCTACAGAGAAGGCCCCGTCACCTCTGCGTTTAAGACGAGTTCCTGGAACTGTTAGAAGTAACTGGTCCACTGACCTCAAAGCACGTGGTGGGACATATAGCAAATCAGAGAGATAGGCGGGGGCGAGACTGTTCAGCGATTTGTAGACATGGAGGAGAATTCCGAACTGGATTCGAAGATGAACTGGTACCCAGTGCAGGGAGGCCAAGACTGGTGTAATGTGCTCTCTTTTGCCTGTACTCGTTAAAACTTGGGCTGCTGCGTTTTGGACCAGTTCTAGTCGTGCAATGGTGGTCTGACTGATACCAAACAGGAGTGAATTGCAGTAATCAAGCCTGTAATGAATGCGTGTATTACTGTCTCCAGGTTATTTTTGAACAATATGGGCTTCAGCTTAGACAGTCACCTAAGCTGGAAAAAACATGATTTAACAATCATGTTTACATGGCTGTTGAGTTTCATGGAAGGGTCCATTATCTATCACTCCCTGATTTGTGACTTTTTGTTTTTCAGACGGGGCTAGAGCAGAAAGGTGGATGCAGTGGTTCGTGATCGTGTCGTTGGGAGGGAACAACATGGCTTCAGACTTCTTCTCATTGAAACTTAAGAAATTTAAAGCCATCCAGTCCCTGATGTCAGCCAGGCAGTCGAGCAGAGGTTGAATAGAGCATGTACCATTGTATCTTAGGGGGAAGTAAATTTGACAGTCATCAGCGTAGAAGTGGAAAGGTATGTTGTGTTTCTGGAAAATAGCACCTAGTGGCAGCGGGTATAAAGAGAATAGGAGAATACCCAGGATTGACCCCCTGAAATAAAAACAATAATTCATGTTGCTCTTCATCCTGCATAATCTGATGTACAATCTGTTAGCACTTGTTAAATGTTGGGGATGAGTCTCTGCTACTAACACTCAATGTTAATAATAATAATGCATTTTATTTAGCGCATTTCAAGACACCCACGGGTACTTCACAACATTAAAAACACAAAATAAAATGATACAAAATGGCTATAAAACGCTAAACTAAGAAGAAAATAACAAGAAATTAAATTGAGAAGGCTGTAGGGATATTTAAGGGGGTCAGTATTAAACTGACACCCTTTACCTTAATTATTTACTTATTCAGATTGAAAAGTATTTCACAGATTCTTTTCTTTTTCAGGTCTACCCAATATTTCTGTGATCAGTTATGATGGACAAATAAACCATAAAGTGACCGTGAGACGTTGATTTTAGTTAGTATGCCAGAAGACACTACCTTTTATTTAAAATAAATCGACTAAAATTAACACCATTAAACTAGATTGACTGATTTCAATTTCTTGCAGTTTAACACGTCAGCAAACTTGATTGTAACACAACAGACATCAGTAATGAGTTGACATTACTTTTTATCTGTGGCTCTTAGCTTAATGTAGTTTCCAGCTTAGAATGAAAGAAGAAGGAAATAGGAGGAAAAAGGGAAGTTTATCTTGCATTTATAAAACCAGATGACACTCTTCCATATGCGTCCAGCTAAGATATCATCACACCTCCAGTAAGCAAACAGCTGCTCCTTTACCTTAAGACGTCCGTCTCGGTTCTGGTAAAGAGCTGTGATCAGCCTTGGACGTAACGAGTCGTAGGTCCCGCAAGTCCAAGCTGGACTCCAACCGTGTTTACCTTCTCAGTGTCGGTGATACTTGCTTTAGTCGGCAGAAGTCGTGGTAGTCATGGTTTTGGCTCAAGATAACTTATTCCAGAAAGGAATTTCATTCAAAGTTCTGAGCTTACGCTCGGTTCGAAGTGGACTAATAACCAGCATGTTATTAGTCCTTACTGAAGAACAAAGGTCTTTGGCTCTTGACCAAACGTCCAACAGCTAAAAGACAGAGAGCTTTCAGGTCTCCTGTCCATTCCAACTCTTCCTCACCGGAACTATAGGTTCCAGCAAAGCTTGGAACTTTTAGTAGAGGATCTGAGATCAGTGACTTGTCCTTCTCCGATTGGTTCAGATGAACCAGAGGAAGGGAGTTAGAGACAAGTCAAGGAGTTCACTTGCTGTTATCAAGATTCAAGGTTAAAGCCAGAAGCAGAAAGAAATGTTTAGAGGAGACAGAGGGTGCTGGAGTCATTCTCATAAAAACAACGGATTAACTGTCTTCTCCATTTCTAAACAAAACTGCCTTCAACTTTCACACAGTTTGTGAACACCATCGTTAGTGCAGAATGAACCAGCATATAACATATGTGATCATAAAACATATTGTAAAGATACAACACTGCTTTACTGTTTACTGAGAGGTCAGTAAAGGTCATCACTGGAACAGTTCAAAAAAGACGTATCATAGCGGACACTGTCATGCCCACTACAAGGCTAACAAACAGATGAGTCTTGAGTTGCGATTTGAAGGTCAGAAGGGAGTCGATATTATGGACGTCTGGGGGAAGAGCGTTCCAGAGTTGGGGAGCAGAGTGAGAAAAGGCTCTGTGTCCCATGGTGCTGAGGCGGACAAGAGGCACGTTGAGGTGGATGGAAGAGGAAGAATGAAGGGAGCGTGAATGGGTGATAATGTGCAGGAGATCAGACAGATTGGGAGGGGCGAGGCTATGGATGGTCTTGAATGTGTGCAACAGGATTTTAAATTGAATTCTGAATGTGACTAGAAGCCAGTGAAGTTGCTGTAAAACTGGGGTGATGTGGTGAAATGAGGGGGTTTTGGTAACGATGCGGGCAGCTGAGTTTTGAACCATTTGAAGCTTACGAAGTAATTTATGTGGCAAACCAAATAGGATAGAGTTACAGTAATCAATTCGAGAAATGACCAAACTATGAACCAGGATGGAAGCAGAGTATGGGAAGAGGGATGGACGGAGACGGTTGATGTTTCGAAAGTGGAAGTATGCAGACTGGGTAATACTATTGATGTGAGAATGAAAAGAGAGAGTGCTGTCAAGAATGACACCCAGACTCTTGACGTGAGGGGAGGGAGAAACCATGGAGCTGTCAATGGAGAGGGAAAAACTGTTAACTTTAGATATGGTGGATTTAGTGCCAATGTTTCAAAGTTCACCAGTTTTACAGTAAATGAAGGCTTTCTGAGAGTTTTGTTAGCATTCTTTTTTTGTTTGTTTATTTGTTTATTAAATTTGTTCATTTTTTTACAAAAGAAACACAATACAAGACAATCCCACTAATGATACGTACACAATGTAAAAAAAATGAAAGGTAGCAGAAAGAAGAATAAATCTTATTATATCTGCCCCTTTTTTTCAAACAATCAGATTAAACAATAATAATATTTCACCAGCAGTACAAAATGTAAAAAAAAAAAAAAAAAGTACAAAACTCTTCCAGTGGTTTACAAAATATTTTGCTAACAAAGAACCTGGTTTGGGTTTCCCTAATAAAATTTATTTATTTTTTTTAGGTTTGGACATAATATAATTATTTAGGAGTGCCGCCGCTTTGGTGCAGGGGATAAAGCGGGCGGCACATATGCTGGAGGCTGAGCCTCTCCACAGGCGTCGCGGGTTTGCGTCCCAGATTCGACGAGCTTATTTCTGTAGCGTCTCCCCCCTCTCTACCCGTTTCGCCCTCTCCCTCTCTAATAAAGGCCACTAGCGCCCGAAAATGCAAAAAATATTTTAAAAATCATAATAATTATTATTATTATTTAGGCTCAGGAGATCCATTACTTACATTCAGGGGGAGATTCATGTCTTGAAAGAAATGGTATATTGGCGTGTATAACCATTTAAAAATAATCTAAATGCCTTGGTGCATAGCATGCACACACCCACACATACTTTTATCTTCCAGAAGTGTAAAATAGCATGATCTTTTCTTTCAGGCTGTGTTGGGTTTGATTATATTCAGAAAACAGGCTTGTTCAAAGTTAACCCAAAGCAGATAAAGTGTTCGAGTGGAGCTAGAGATGAAGGGAACGTGGGAAAGAAATAAAGCAGCCCTGAGAAGAAACACTTGGAGTCAACATTTGTGGTCCTTCTTATTGAGCGCCCCTGCTCAGACTCTGTGTAGCTGAAGGCTCTGAAGGGGAAATTATCTTCCTGAGCCTTGGTTAAGTCTTAAACTCAAGGTGGTTTCTTCATCCTTCAGGAATCCCTCCAGGACAAAGATTCAAGCAGAGATGGACCTGCTCATTAAACACAACCCATTATCACTTTTCTCCATCTTACTCTTCATTTTGTCCATTTTATCAACTGCCTCGTGCTGACATGAGCCTCCACACCAATTCATGTGCAGCGCTTGATCAGATCAGCTTGAGAAACAAGACAAACATGAATAACGTTAGTTCAGCTATACCGTAATGGCAGGCAGTTTAAGTATACAGTATTTGCTGTCATTTGGTTAAACCATGTTTCTGCTCCCAGTCTGTCCATTTGCATCTTATTCTGGTTTCTTCCTAATATATTTACTCCAGGTTTCTGTTTACTTCCTGCCCAGTCCTTGTATGTGTTCACCTTGGGTGATTGTTTACCTGTAGTTTCAGTTTCTTGGATTTTTCCTGCTATGGCAACATACTTTAATTTTTTATGTATTGTGTATTTTAGAACATTTTTAATTCGGTTAGCAAAGCTTTGTAAAGTTTTATGACTTTTTTTAACTTGTGATGTTTTTATGAGCGAGATGTCAAAGACAAATCTCTATTTCATTGAACATTATGGACAATAAAATTACATTGAATTGAATAAATGGACTGTACTTATATGGGGCCTTTTTATCCAACCAGGATACTCAAAGCGCTCATTTCCCATCAACACACATTCATACAACACTATACATCCCTACTGAGCCATTCTGTAGAGACTAATCAGAGCTTTAGATCATGTTCATACACCGATGGGACACACATGAGAGGCAATGAGGAGTTCAGTGTCTTGCCCAGGGACACTTCAGCATGTGATTATTGGTGGAATCGAACCCCTAACTCTTGCAGTGAAGGACGAGTCGACTGCTCTAACCGCTCAACCACAGCCTCCAGACTTTATTTTTTGTGTATGCAAACCCTCAGCTACCTGTCTCTCACACTTTGAGTCTCACATTTGGTTTATTCAACCATACAATCCATGACAGCTTGTAAAGGAAAATGTGCTGGGTCAACAAAAGCTGCAAACAGTGAGTAAAGCTTAAATAAAAAGATGCACAATAGAACATCACAAAACTGATATGCTTGACGCCAGCTACCAAAAATATATTTTTAATTTCCATTCAGGCTTGCATGCCTGATTAGATGACAGTGGGAATTATTTAGATGAACATCAGTAAATGTTGAATAAAATTAAAGACTCTGTGGTGACTACTAGCCCCTCCCCCTCCAGTGTAGGCCAGTCTCCCTACAATGTGGCTGAAAACCAACACAGACTTGTTCTGGGATAGAGATTAGAGAATCTGGGACACAAATGAAAATAAAGAATTGACAAATTAGGTCAAACACGCACACAATCCTAAAAACATTTGGTTTACACATTCACCTTCAGCAATAGAGGCTGACGCACATGCACACACAAAAATATTGTATTATTCTTGGTCTGAAATAGATACAGTTAAAAACCTGAAATCAATAATTGATTGCATAGTTTTATACCAGTATTACACCACTATTATAGATCTTTGTACCTGTTCCAGCAGCTGCCCCACTTTTATGATTGAACCTACTGAAGGACTGCTTTGAGTTTTGTTATTTATCATTATTGTGGTTTTCAGACCCGGACATGTTTTCTGTCGAAGGAGGAGACGCCTGCGTTAAAATAAAATGGGTTTAAAAGACACCTGTGATGACCTCTGCAATTACTTTGAGAGAAAATTAGCACGTTTTTAAAAAAAAATTATATAAGCTCATAAAAAAATTGTATTATAATAATAATAATAATAATAATAATAATTTTATTTAAAAGGGCCTTTCAGGACACACAAGGACACTTAACAAACCAATACAGTTCAAACATTATCAGTGACAAATTGAAATATAAAATACATAAAGATTATAAAATGCAAAATAATAAAAATACATTTAGTAAAGTTAATGATAAGCTAGTCTAAAGAGATGTGTTTTCAGAGCAGTCTTGAACAGAGAAAGGGAGGTGGTGTTTCGAAGGTCTGGCGGTAGAGCGTTCCAGAGGTGAGGGGCAGAGCAGGTGAAGGCCCTGCTCCCCATGGTGGAGAGGCGGGCAGAGGGTACATGGAGATGTAGCGAAGAGGAGGATCTGAGAGAGCGTGATGGGATGGAGATTTGTAGGTCAGATAGATAAGGAGGGGCAAGGTTGTGGATAGATTTGAACGTGAGAAGTAGAATTTTGAAGATGATGCGTGATTTAACCGGGAGCCAGTGGAGCTGCTGCAGGACAGGAGTGATGTGATCATAGTAGGAGGTTTGAGTGATGACACGGGCAGCTGAGTTCTGGACCATCTGTAACTTGTGGAGAGATTTGTTGGGGAGGCCGTAGAGAAGGGAGTTGCAGTAATCAATACGGGAAGTCACAAGACTGTGCACCAGGATGGCTGTGGAGCGGGGTGTGAGAGAAGGACGGAGACGGTTAATATTACGGAGGTGGAAATAGGCAGACCGAGTAATATTGTTGATGTGTGAAGTGAAGGAGAGAGTGGTGTCGAGGATGACACCGAGACTCTTGACCTGAGGGGAGGGGGATAGCAGAGAGTTGTTAAGGGGGACGAGAAGATGTTCTGATTTTGAAATAGAGTTTTTGGTACCAACAAGAATGATTTCTGTTTTGTTGCTGTTTAGTTGAAGGAAATTGTTAGAAAACCAGTGATTTAGCTCATTGAGACAGTCGGTGAGGATGGAGGGTGGGTGGGTGGAGTTAGGTTTTGATGACAAGTAGAGCTGTGTGTCATCAGCATAACAGTGGAAATGGACGCCGTATTTGCGGAAGATGTGACCTAGAGGAAGGAGGTAAATGATGAAGAGGAGGGGTCCGAGGACAGAGCCTTGGGGGACACCCGTGGAGACAGGGGAAGACTGGGAACGGAAGGATTTAAGCTGAATGAATTGAGTGCGGTCAGAGAGATAGGAGTTGAACCATTGTGTGTTTTGCATGTGTTAAAAGCCTACTACCGTACTGACATTCCAACAGGAGGTTGGCTTGAAACACAGCAGTGAAGGCTACCTATGGGATATATCTGTTTGGCAAGCTGTAGATGGAGGATGTACTCTGGATGGGAGATGAAACATTTCTCACTTAAAGAAACTCGTCCAGATGACACGATTTAACCTATTTTGTTGTTGTCTACCGTATTTTCCACCGTACACGTTGCACCGCTGTACATGTTGCATCAGTCCAATTATGTCCAATAAAATGGAAAAATCCATAAACATGTCGCACCGCCGTATAAGTCGCAGGACATGCAAATTAGGCAAAAAACTGTGACTTATAGGTCAAAAAATACAGTACCTGGATGCTTGAGAGCTTACAACCCTTTTTTAATACTATCTTGAACTTTTTGTAAATTGAGTCCACAGAGGCGCAAAACTAAACATTTAAAAAGGCACTGAGTCTTGATAATAGACGTCACATCAACAACAGCCTGACCCAAACATACAGTCCACATGCCTGCATGTGTTTGCTTTCATTCACATGACTCATCGCTCAAGCTCAAATCTAACTAGCAGCTGTGCTGTAACATTTCAACCTGCTCCTTTCACTAACGTGACGCAAACCTACCAATCCCCACTCCAACCAGCTCACGCATCCTCCAGACAGTAGGTGTTAGCCAGTGGCAGTTTAAGGAAAATTAATGAGCTCTTAAAATGAACGCATCAACCATTCTGTGTGCTGTTGGCTAAGGGAAGATTTCACACAGATACACATAGAAACAACCCACACGGAAGGCTAGATGAACACACAGGGATGGAGACCACTCGATCACTATGGTTACACAGATGGACCCCAGAGAGGCTGACCAACTCTGAGGCTGGAAGCAAAACACACACAAACATGTGTAAAACCCCAGATAAACTCAAACACACTGAATGCATGTTAGGTGAAATGCTCTTTAGCTGCTATTTCTGAATGAAAGTTCACGTGCACCGTCATTCACATTATCTTTTTGCTTCTCAAAGCTTTTTTTTTTTTGAGAAGTGCCCCACAGGGCTTTCTTGTACCGTCTGTCTCTGTTTCCAGCTCGGCCTTTAGGCTCTATAGTTTATGGCCTATGACAGTCGTGGCAGACAGAGCCTCTTTTCACATTATAAAGTTTGATTGTCCCCTTTTCTCATCAGAGATGTGTGGTAGAGATAGCATTAAAGTGTACAGTTTCTCCTGTATGCGCTCCATATCCTCTGGGACAGAATGGAGAATATATTACTTTGAGGAAAGGGAAGTAGGAGCAAGAAAATATGGTTCAAGACTTTTCTATTTCCCCTCAAACAACCTTATGGGGTTAAATTACATCATTGACTTTAGATCGTCTCACCCCTGCACCTTCTTTCTGATTCTCTGTCTTCCGTTTTGCTTTGCAGTCTCTTCCTTCTGTCCTTTGTCAGTCCCCAGGGGGGACAAATGTTGTCGTCCTTGCTGTCTCGGAGGGCTCTGTAGCCTGACAACACAGCAGCCTGCTGTGTCCCCACAGGCCTCGAATGCAACAGGAGGAAAAGATGAAATACGTGTAGGATACAGGCATAACTGGAAGGAGTCTTTCTGCAGCTTAATAGAAGTAAAAATGGGTCCTGTAGACACAAATACAGTCATAAATTCACCAAAAAAAGCCCCAAAATTCTGCTTTCACATGGATGAAAGAGCCTGTTGTTTGTGAGTTGAAAGCATCTCACCGTTGTGCTGCTACAGACACATGACTGACTATTCTTAGCATTTAGGTGAGATATTGAAAACTACCCGCAATTTACCAGGCTCCACATACACCTATTTGCACAGGAAGAAAAAAAAAACTCTCTCAGAAAAAAAAAGCCTTAAATGGAAATTTAGGATTTTTAAAGGTGGGTTTGGTGGAGTTAAAATGTATAGGTCGCACCGGTGTATAGGTCACATTGTCCAATTATCACCAATAGATTGGAAAAATCCCTAGATAGGTCGCACCTACATTTAGCTCTGCTGCAAATGTCTGCCACAGGAGTGCACAGCAAGGCTTTTAAGAAGATTAACACTTAAAAACAATTATTTGTTTGATAAAAATTATAGCAAATATGTGTCTGAGCTGAACTTTTCCTTAATAAATTAACGTAATTGTGAAATGAGCTGGATTTAAAAATTTGTTTCGCCGAAAGTGATAACAAGCCATATATAGGTCGCACCGGAGTATAGGTCGCAGGCCTTGAAAAAACATAAAAAGGTGCGACCTATACACCGGAAAATACGGTAGCAGGCAGTATCTTACCTATCAGTAGACCGCAGTCAGTATCCTCTTTGGTATAAGGTTACAAAACTAAACTGACAAACTAGCTGTTCCAACACAACCAAACTCCATATTTTACTGCAGTTCCTCCTATTCTTGTTTAATAAACTTTTCTACTGTACATCATTTACTTGACTAAAAAACATGTTTCACCACGGAAGTATTTAAAAACAAGGATGAGATTCCACCATTTCAGATTAATACTGCAAGTGCAATCTGTCACCCTTTAATGTCATTTGTGTTTCTTATTTCTGTTTTTTTATGTACTGAAAATACTTGGGAATTAAGACCTCTGTCATCATCTCACTCCCTGCTAGAATAGAGTAGAATTTAAAGTCTTACTTCTAACCTACAAAGCCCTCAACAACCTAGCTCCATCTTATATTACATATATTATTGTTCCATATTTTCCAGACAGAGCGCTTTGCTTTCAGACTGCAGGTTTACTTGTGGTTCCTAGAATTTCCAAAAACAGAATGGGAGGAAGATCTTTCAGTTATCAGGCTCCTCTCGTGGAACCAACTTCCAGATTCTGTCTGTAAAACTGACACAATGTCCAGTTTTAAGACTGAGCTTAAGACTTTCCTTTTTTTGATAAATCCTATAGTTAGGGTTGGCTTGTTATGCTGCTATAGACTTAGATTACTGGTGGACAAATTGACCTCATTTCTTAAAATGAATTACAACTGAATAGTGTTCATTGAAGTTATTTATATCTTAGTGTAGTGGACCTACCCAGGGTCAAATTAAGGTTTTTGAACTGTCCAGTGATGACCTTTACTGACCTCTCAGTAAAGCAAGACATTTACTACAAAATTATTCATTTAGCTATAATCTGATAACATAGTCACCAATAAGAGACTATTTCTATCTTTGATTTTAGGCTGATGTGATCAAAAGAATAACTTTTGTCATTTTCATGATGTGTGCTTTTAAGCTGTGTTATTCTGTGAGAGTTAAACTGTGTTTCACTGCTGTGTCAAAGGTGCAATCTCGGGTCACAGAGACTTCTTTTAATTTTGTTAATTCAAATGTTATCAAATGAATAATTTTATTTGTAAGAGCATCAGTACATTTTAATGTCAGATAAATCAAATACTCTGCTTAATTCAAAATGTTGTACATGGAGGATTTCTCCTCTCCTCTCGAACTTGCATGTGAAGATAAAAGGAACACTTTATCTCATTCATTTTAGCTTGAGCTCAGGACAATCTAGACACCCAAAGACTTTTGTTTTTGTCCTATTTAATAATCAAGCTATTATCATTAATAGGTCCCATATGTGATGCTTAATGACGTTGTTTTAATCAAACCAACAGTATTTTGTTAAAGTGTTAAAGCAAAGGAATCAGTTTTATGATAAAATGCTGACATCTGAAACTAACACTTTATCTTTCTGACAAACTAATCTTTTGACCCCCTTTCAACATGTTGATGTCATCCTCACATCAACTTATGATGCCATTCGGCCAATCAGAAAGAACACATTTTCTGGGTCACGTCTCAGTTAAAACCTTCACATCTTACTTTCTCTTGAGAAGTCTGCTGGAGTAAGCCTCAAACTATGGTCTTCTCCAAAGAACTGATGATCGTCTAGTCACACGCTAAGGACACGTCATTCAGTTAAAAGATTTATAACATGCCTGTTATAAATCTATTTCAAGCCGTGAAAAGCTCTCTTTTATTGACATTCCTTTAAGGAACGTCTTATCTTGGAAACACCACCAGGAGCTGCCGTTACTTTCGGTTCGAGTCAAGGCGCACGTCTGGAGACGCTGAGAATGGTAAACGAACTGACCAAACTGGACCGAGGGAGACTGACCATCTTCACGAGGTAACAAGTCGTCAAATGCTTTGCCAAGGGTACCAACGTGTAGCTTTAATCGGCCGGAGAACTGCCATGTTTCTGGTTAAAACACATCAAGATAACTCCCTGACTCTTAACTTTTCTTCCTCCATAAATCTTTCCTCCTTTTCCCTTTCCCTCTCAATCTTAAGCTGGAAACTATTTTAAGCTGAAATGCCCCTCAGACTAAATATGTGTAACATCTAGTATTTATGTCTGTTGTGTTAAATCAAGTGTGCTGACGTATTTGAATTGAAAGAAAGTGAAATCATGTCAATCAAGTGTAATGGTGTTAATTTAGTTGATTTATTTTAAATAAATGATAGTGTCTCTTTGACATATCAAACTAAGTTAACGTCTTTGTCACTTAATGGCTTTGTGTATTTATCCATCATAAAGATCACAGAAATATTGGGTAAACTGAAAAAGAACAGAATCCGTGAATTTACTATTCAATCTGAATAAGTAAATTAATTAAGATAAAGAGGTCAGTATTAATATTGACCTCCTCATAATTCTTACATCTGGTGGCCTTCGTACGTGGTTCTGAAAGTTTATTGATTTCTGTGGTTTCTCATGAACTGTAACGTCATGTTTGCATAAGTGGATCCAAGTTTTAAACTCTGAGGATAATGCTTTTGGCTGGAAGTGTTCAAAGCAGGCAGATTCTGCATGTTTTTATCATTTGAAGCTGTGAGATTATTATTGTTTCAACTCTGTTAGACGCTGTTGGAAGCATTCAGGTGAAGTTTTGTCAGCCGTGGTCTGTGGTGGTTCTGGTTCGGTCCAGTTCACGCAGACTCCTGTACAAAGCTTTGTTTGACCGCCGAGTCAGAAGCCTGAAAGCTAATTTAACATCTACAAGATTGCTGTTGTGGTATTTTACATTTTAGAGCAGGTCAAAGAAGCATATTACTGTTAGAACGTGTCGGATAGTGGTTCTGTTCAGACCCGTGTTTCTGATCCACGACAAAGTGGACCGGTACCGACCTTAACGCGCTCCGAGAGAGTCCGTGTTTGTTCAACAGCTGCAGTGCTGTGTTACTGAGCGTAACTAAGTTGGCCTGTCTAGGTGTGTTCGCCGCATGTTTCAGAATTTTGGAAAGTTAATTTGTAGCGTCTGAGTTGTTTTAAGAGTCTATAAAGTTGTGGTCTGTTGTGCGAGCTAACGTTAGAGCTACGTGTCCAAGTACACGTTTGTTTATGAGCTGTGATTGGATGAAACGAGAGCTGTGTGCTGTCAATCACTCAAGTAGCGAACGCTGATTCGCTGTTGTGTGCTGTCAATCACTCGTAGCGAGCGCTGATTCGCTGTAGTGGGAACGCACGCCGTTGCGACAACCCACTTTGTCGTCATTTCCGGTACTTCATTGGTCGAAGGTTAGAAAA
Source organism: Garcialebias charrua (assembly GCA_038048925.1). Classification (NCBI taxonomy): domain Eukaryota; kingdom Metazoa; phylum Chordata; class Actinopteri; order Cyprinodontiformes; family Rivulidae; genus Garcialebias; species Garcialebias charrua. Next base: position 3,278 of record JBBPBX010031856.1, on the reverse strand, counting down.
CTACATTTACCATGGTTGCTTGGGAAAAGGACTACAAGCACTGTGATTGATTGGTTGACGTCACGTATCTGTGTAGCGAGCTCCGCCTCGCTCAGCACAGCAGAGCTGGTGACGCGCTGCGTCGACCCGCCTATTTGTGTCGTCATTTCCTGGTGCACTTTGAGTGACGAACAGTCACGTTCACAAAAAACATCATAAAAAGTCAGCATTTTATGGTGAGTTACCAGCTTTTAATTTTGTTCTGTACACAAACAATAGCTCCTGTTTATTTTAAATAAAATATTTAGAATAACAGAGGTACGGACAAACATTTTTGCTTATTTTAAATACAAAGAATTTAAAATAACAAACAAAAGTACAGTTTTCACTCCAGATAACTAAAAAATTTTTCCTTTCTCTTCCTTTCTCTGACACATCATCTTCCACAGTTGTCCTGTGCACATTTAAACTTTCCTGTTTATTTCAAATAGTGAAAAGTTTAGAATAACGAATACAGAACATCTTTTATTTTGATTTTCACTGAAAATCCAGATAAAAGATGGCAGGCACAGAGGGTGAGACCCCTGACACCACTGATACAGGGCAGCCTGTGCCACCTCAAGGCCACGACCCGACCAAAGCAGATTGGATCGAATGTGCCTTATTTTCACTCACAGGGCCCATCACAAACTACCATGAAGAGACACAGTTGATGGAGGAAGCAGATGTGGACAGTGCATTAAAAACTGTAACAGCTGGAACCACAACGGCTGAAAAGAAAGCAGACAGAGATAAACGTTTGGCTAAATTAAGCCTTCTGTTAAAGGCCAAGCTAGACTTTGAAACTGCTGTACGCCGGGCTGTCTCTACATCATGTTTAACAGCACAAAGGGAGGTTGCCACTTTACAGCAGGAGGTAAAGAGTTTAACACAGTCGAGTATTGGCAGCGCTGAACAAACGCGTAGTCTCTACGAAGAATGCAGAGTGTTAAAAAGGGATTTTGACCAATCACAAGTTGATTTGGAAAAATGTGTGGTGGAGAAGGATAAGTATTACCATCAATACAAGTCGATTCAGGCGGATTGTGGGGAGGCACGAGACGCGCTGGAAAAATGCACGGACACCCTGGAATCATTATCACTACGGTACACAAGGCTGCAAGAAGATTATAGAAAATCACAAGAACAGCACATGATGTTACAACGTGAAAATGATGGGTTAAAAGTCCAACTGAATAGTTGTAAAATAGAGCGTGCATCAGCAATGAACAAACTCTTTGAAGAAGAGAGAAAATGTTTGGGTCTCATGAGTAAACACCTTGAGAACTCACCGCCTCCGCTGCCTCCTCCCATACCTGATGACCTACTCCCTCCTCCACCGCCCCCGCCCATGCCAGATGCACTACTCCCTCCAACACCACCGCGCCGTCCCTTAGGGCCTCTAAAACCGACAATCCCACCGGATGCACCGGTGGGTGGATCTGATAATAACCCACAAATACCTCTATCAATGGCTGAACTACGGAATATGGCGAAAAGCATTCAAACCTTCGCCCCTGGCCCAATGGGCTCACACGAAACCAAGATCTATCTCGAGGACCTTGATTTCCAGCTTCAACGCTTCCCAGAAGCTACAGATGATGATAGAATCTGTCTGTTAAGGTTAACATCGGACAGGACGGTGCATGCTTTTATGAAGCGTCAACGAGAAGCAGTGATGAAAGACTACAGTCTTCTCTGTGCTGCGCTGATAAGGGAGTTTTCTCCTTGCACGGGGCCCGATGGCATCATAACAGCAGCTAACATCAAGCAAGGTAGGAATGAACACCCAAGGTCATATTATGACCGAATATTCCGTGCCTATTTCGGGGACAGATGCGAACCTGAAATGGAGGAGGAGGTAGGGTTTAAGTATATTTTCAGCCAAAACCTCTGCCCTGACATAAGAGAGAAAGTACATGTCAGCGCAAACTATAAACGGAGGTCCATCGAAGACATAAGAGAGTGCGCGATAGATGTTTTTACAGGTCGCACACCAAACAAAACACCCTTTGAAGTGTGTCCTGGTGAAAAGGTCAAATACCAAACGCTAGACCTTGAAGGAGCAAGAGCGCCAGCTCACTCTTTTAAGGAAGCCGAGAATAAGCAAAATTTCCAACCTGACAGACCGCAAAATGAAGGTGTCCGCTGGAACAAAGACCAAAAGGGGTCCAGAGACCCTAAGTGGTACAGGCCGCATCAAGAGGAAGAGCCCCATCAAAAAAGGAGGGCTTTCCAAAAGAAAAAGAAATATGGGTCCCAAGGAGACTCATATGAAAGAGGGTGGTCCCAGAGAGGACCCCCGAGCAATGCGCCAGATCCTGCACCTCAAACTGAACAGTCTGGGGCGAGGAAAAACCCACAGAAGTTCCAGAAAAAAGGCCCTAAACCTCTGTCTTCAGAAGAGATGGAGAACATACGTCGGTTGTTAGAAAGTTTGAAAAAAACAAACAAGGAAAACAAACCTGGAGTGATGTGTAGCACTATCATTGATAGTGACTCAGAACACACAAATAACAGCAATGCCACGATTGCTGACAGTCACCAAGATACTGATGGTCAGGATGCTGACAATCAGGGTATAGACAGTCAACAAGACGTTGACTGTAACCATGACATCATTGTTACAGAGTCCGAGAGCCCCTCATCAGAAAAAGGGGGGGTAAGCTCACTCACCAAAGACAATGACTCGTCACAGCCCGATCACTTAGACCCATGTGTGACTGCACTACCAGTACAGGTGAATGAAATTCACACAGACAGTGGTAGACGTAACAAACGTCGAAAAAAACCTGATAGGTTCCTGTGTAACATTATCAGGAAGGGGCCCGCTAAGAAGGCTTACCTGTCAATCACTTTAGAAGGGGTCCTCACAGAAGAGGCCCTCCTGGATGGTGGGGCTGACATAACCATTATGTCTCCCACACTGTTGAAGGAGCTAAGGATAGCCGCTAGCGGGGTTGACAGGGAAATACCCCTCAAAGAATGTGCTGTAGTACTACAGGGACTCTCAGAGACGAGTACAACCCTTACAGCTATAGCCATGGTTCATATGCAGATTGGTGAAATGACGCTATACCACCCGGTACACGTGTCCACCGTTGACTCATTCCCATTTTTGGTGGGCCAAGACTTTATAAACCGCTTTGACGCGATTATAGATTATGGCGATCAAACAATGTGGACCAGAGTGAGCCAACCACTGCCGATCGATATGCCTACACATGGTGACACTGACTGTTTTACAGCAGGTACCGCGG
>JBBPBX010031855.1:9135-34253 GCA_038048925.1 Garcialebias charrua | reverse complement strand
TTGTTTATTTATTAGTCTGTTAGTTTTATATTTGTCATTCTTTTATTTGTTTATTTGTTAGTCTGTTATTTGTTTATTTATTATTATGTTATTTGTTTATTTATTATTCTATTTGTTTATTATTCTGTTATTTGTTTATTTATTATTCTATTATTTGTTTAATTAGTGTGGGAATTTCATGTAGATCAAAGGACAACATGTGACGAACAAAACTTTTTTAATCAAAGTTTGATGTTAAATGAAAAGAGCTCCTTCATTTTGTCATCTTTAGATCCATTACACTTTAAATCTGCTAAATAGTTTATTACTAGTGGGAGACAAACAGGAAGTCACCTGAGACAAACAGGAAGTCACCTGAGACAAACAAGAAGTCACCTGAGACAAACAGGAAGTCACCTGCGACAAACAGGAAGTCACCTGAGACAAACAGGAAGTCACCTGAGACAAGCAGGAAGTCACCTGAGACAAACAGGAAGTCACCTGAGACAAGCAGGAAGTCACCTGAGACAAACAGGAAGTCACCTGAGACAAACAGGAAGTCACCTGAGACAAGCAGGAAGTCACCTGAGACAAACAGGAAGTCACCTGAGACAAGCAGGAAGTCACCTGAGACAAACAGGAAGTCATTTTCTATATTTCTGCATCCATTGATGGGGGCCAAGATGGTGTAGTGGCAGGGGAACCGACTTGGGACCCGAAGGACCCAGGTTCAAACTCCAGTCACGGCATAACTTGTGGTGTGTTTGAGCAGCACATCTCATCCCAACTGCTCCCTGGCGTGCTTTCTATAGCTGCCCACTGCCACCTGGTGGTGATTGGGTTAAATGCAGAGTCAAATTTCGTCTTGTATGGAAACATACACAGATGACAAAAATGTGACATTATTATTATTTATTTGACTAAAACTTCTTCAGATGTTCACACAACTCCTAAAAGTAGATCAGGAGAAACCAGTTTAAAAAATAAATATGAAACTTGATCATTTATTGATTGATTGATTGATTGAGGACAATGATCAATATTTAAATCTGTGGGTGGTATAAGTTTGTGAACCTTCAGGATCTGGTCTGACGTTGTCCTTCACAGTCCTCTGATGTCATCCAGAGTTTGTTGTTCCTTCAACAATGACCAGAAGTCCTGGCCCAAACCATGAAACTTCCACCACCATGTTTCACAGCTGGGACCAGGATCTTCTGCAGGAGCGCTGTTCTCCGTTCTCCAAACAGACGAAATGTTCTTCTGGCTCGTCCACGCTGCAGACGAGCAGCCATGTTGTTCTTGGAGAGCAGTGGTCTCTCCTTCAGCCTGCCATGATGTTGTTCAGAGTTCTGCTGATGGTGGACTCATGAACATCACAACGTGAGACAGACCTTCAGCTGTTAGAAGACACTTCTTCTGTCACCTCATGGTCCAAGTCTTTGTTGGTCCACCACTCCTCCAGTTGTCCACGATGTGTGTGGATCAGTGGAGTCCAACCTCTTCAGAGATGTTTCGTGATCTTCTCCAGCCTGATGAGCTTCAACAGATCTTTTTCTGATCTCCTCAGAGATCTCCTATGTTCCACCAACATGTTGTGAAGATCAGACGTTGATAGATCCTGATCTTTAGATCAAACAGGGTGATCACTCACACCTGATCATCATCACTGACTGAAAACACCTGACTCTAATTTCACCTTCACATTAATGACAATCCTGCAGGATCACATACTTTTACCACTAATAAGAAATATTGATCATTGTCCTCAATAAATAAATGATCAAGTTTAATTAAAAAGGGCGGCCGTGGCGTAGTGGTAAGGGCAGTCGTCTCCCGATCGGAAAGTTGGCGGTTCGACTCCCGGGACCCGCACCATGTGTCGTTGTGTCCTTGGGCAAGACACTTAACCCTGAGTTGCTCCCGGTAGGACTGGAAAGCACCTTGCATGGTAGTCTGCCGCCACCGGTTTATGAATGTGTGTAGCATTCAATATATGTGTAGCACTTTGAGATTTTCAGTAATGAAAAGTGCGTTATAAATTGAATTAATTATTATTATTATTATTATTATTATTAATAATAAAATAATCTCATTTGTTCAACTGGATCTCTTGATCTACTTTTAGGAGTTGTGTGAAAATCTGAAGATGTTTCTGGTCATGTTGATGCAGAAATGTAGAACATTATAAATAAGGTGGTGATGAAGATGTCATGACTGAGTTTTTGAGTTTCACTAATAAACTGAACACTGGAAAAGTTTTAACAATTTTATTGAGAAACAGGAAGCTGGAATGGGTCCTGATCGTCACCGGTAACTTGAGTTCTGCACAAGAGATTATAATATTAGTGACAGGATTTGAACAGGTAGATGTTTTTATCTTTAATAAAAACACTAACCTTTTTAGGCTGTTTTTGATCGGAAGGGAATTCCTTGATGACGTAGGCCGGTAGTGACGTAGTCCGGCTTTACTTCCTTGTTTACGTTGATGCTTCGTGCGGACTTTCACACGAAGGGGGTTTTCCTTGGTTCGAAGCGAGATCATACACAGGTTGGCAGAGAGGCGAATAATGTTGAAAGAGGCAGGCTTTACTCGTGGTCGTGAAAGGCAGTCTTGGGTTCGTTTCCGTGAGGCAGATGGCTGAACAGGTCCGACAAGGAGAGAGGCAGAGAGGCGAATAATGTTGAAAGAGGCAGGCTTTACTCGTGGTCGTGAAAGGCAGTCTTGGGTTCGTTTCCGTGAGGCAGATGGCTGAACAGGTCCGACAAGGAGAGAGGCAGGAGGGCGAAGTCCAGTAGCGAGTGCAGGAGTCAAAACCAGGGAAGCAGAGTCCGAGACAGTACCAATAGGGGCTGAGGCGAGAGACGTGAGACCAAAAAACCAAAACAGAGTCGTAGCAGGCAAGACAGGACAAGACATGGGCGCTGGATAACTACTAGGCAAAACCGTTCATAAATCTGGCAAGGAATGACTGTGGACGTGGGGCTTAAATACAGGAACAAACAGGTGAGTGCAATGATCGTTAATGAGGCATTGGGCATGTGGGAGGAGGGAACAATGATGTGTTTACTGTGAACATGACATGACAAACAGACAGAACGTGGATCATGACATGGAATCATGACAGTACCCCCCTCTCAAGGTCCGGCTCCTGACGGACCACCAGGCTGATCAGGGTGATCCCGGTGGAACCGGGCGACGAGCGGCTTGTCCAAGACGTGGCGAGCAGGCACCCACGAACGTTCCTCAGGGCCATAACCCTCCCAGTCAATGAGGTACTGGACACCCCTTCCCCAGCGTCGAGAACGCATGATACGGTTGATGGTGTAGGCAGGAGAGCCGTCAATGAGTCGGGCGGGAGGAGGAGGCCTGGAGGCGGGCATGAACCTAGAAAACTGGACGGGCTTGACCCGGGACACATGGAACGTGGGATGGATCTTCATTGTGCTAGGGAGCCTGAGCTTGACTGCCACCGGATTCACCACCTTGGAAATGGGGAAAGGTCCAATGAAGCGGGGAGCCAATTTCCTGCTGTCAACACGAAGAGGCAGGTCCTTGGTGGACAGCCACACTTTTTGTCCTTCTTGATAAGCAGGTTCCCGGGTCCGACGACGGTTGGCCGACCTCGTGTAGACTGCAGAAGTCTTGAGGAGTTGTTTGCGGGCCTTGGTCCAGACTCGGCGACACCGTTGAGCTGCTTGGAACGCAGAGGGGACCATAGCAGCCTGGTCCTGGGCGGCAAACACTGGTGGCTGGAACCCATAGAGGACATAGAACGGAGACAGACCAGTGGCGCTCGAAGGAAGAGAGTTCATAGCATGCTCGACGATAGGAAGATGTTCTGCCCATTTGGTCCCATCATCACCACAGAGAATGCGTAGGCGGGTCTCCATCTCCTGATTGGCGCGCTCAGATTGTCCATCAGTCTGGGGATGATATCCTGAGGAGAGACTTAGTTCAATGCCAAGAGTCTTACAGAACTCGCCCCAAAACTTAGAGATGAATTGGGGACCCCGATCCGACACAATGTTCTTGGGTATCCCATGCAACCTGAATACTTCCTTAATCATGACATTGCTTAGTTCCTTGGCTGTGGGTAGCCCCTCCAATGCAATCAAATGAACCATCTTGGAAAACCGGTCAACGACAGTTAGAATGACTGTTTTACCTCCAGACAGTGGTAAGCCGGTGACGAAATCCATTGCAAGATGTGACCAGGGGCGTGATGGTATGGGCAGTGGCCTCAGGAGACCCGCCGGTGGACGTCGAGAGGGTTTGGCCAGGGAGCATTGGGTACAGGCCCCAACAAACTCTCTAACGTCCTTAGACAAGGAACCCCACCAGAACTGTGACTTGACTATGGTTAGAGTTCTCTCAATCCCTGGATGACAGTAAATAGGCGAAGCATGGCAGAACATGAGTACCTTTGTGATGAGGTGATCTGGTACAAAAAGGCGGTCAGCCGGGCATTCCCTGGGTGGAGGATGGTTCTGGTGGGCCTCCCTGACCTCCCTCTCGACCTGGGTGATGGACAGACGTATCTCTTTGGGTAGTATGTACTCCTCTGGACCACTGGTCTGTTCCTTCTCGAATAAACGAGATAGAGCATCTGGTTTGACGTTCTTGGTCCCGGGTCTGTAGGAAAGGGAAAAATTGAAACGTCCAAAGAACAGAGCCCACCTTGCTTGACGTGGATTAAGTCTCTTGGCAGATCGTAGATACTCAAGATTTTTGTGGTCGGTGAGAACGATGAAGGGATGATTAGCCCCCTCCAGCCAATGACGCCATTCTTCAAGAGCCAACTTAACAGCGAGTAGTTCACGATCTCCTACATCATAGTTGCGCTCAGCTGGGGAGAGAGACTTGGAGAAAAATGCACATGGGTGAATTTTTTCATCATCACTGCGTTGACTTAAAACGGCCCCAATGCCCGTATCAGAGGCATCAACTTCAACAATGAATTGTTTATCCACATCGGGGAATCTAAGGATAGGAGCCGTGGTAAACAAGGATTTTAATTTACTGAAGGCGTATTCAGCAGTTTGATTCCAAATGAAAGAGTTTTTGGTGGAGGTTAAGGCATGGAGAGAAGAAGCGACGGAACTGTAATTCTTAATAAATCTTCGATAGAAATTTGCAAAACCAAGAAAACGTTGTAACTGTTTCCGTGATTGAGGTATTGGCCAATCCAGAACTGCAGAGGTTTTTGAGGGATCCATGGATATTTGATCAGGTGTGATTTTGAAGCCAAGAAAAGTGGTATTGGTCGTGTGAAACTCACATTTCTCAGCCTTGACAAAAAGATTGTTTTGTAGGAGACGGAGGAGGACGGCATGAACGTGTTTGATATGTGAATCTAAGTCCTTGGAAAAGATCAGAATGTCATCCAAGTAAACAAAAACATTTATATTGATAAAATCCCTGAGTACATCATTGACTAGTGCCTGAAAGATTGCTGGGGCGTTGGTTAAACCAAAAGGCATAACAAGATCTTCTATCTTCAGCTCTCGACAGGGAAGGTCGCATCTCCTTTCGCTCCTCACCTCGCTGGTTTCCCCCTCCCTGCTTCTGCATTTGTCTCGTCTATAACTCTTCAGCGCTCGCTCGAACCAATTTGGGATGGATTTATGTGCGTGGACTGCTTTCTGGGCCATTTCATCTATCGATACTATCGATAACATAAATTTCCACGAAGCGTTCTGGCCGGGGAGAGCCAGAGCGCCCTTACGACACGCATGCGGTGAGCTACATTATGGACTCGATGAGCAGGCTAATGTAACTGTCCGCTCACTCTGTCGGGGACGTGGAACCTCTGTGATTTATTGGGATACCGGTGGATCTTGCCACTGAAGGCTGAGGGACCGCCGCGATCGGCGAGCTGGCGAGACTTCCTGCTCAGCAAAAATGCTTTGAACCAGGCTATGAATGACCTTCCCAGCTGTGTGCGAGCTGAATCACACGGTGGTGAGTGGCGGCCGCCGCGGACCGTGGTGTGTGGGACTCGTTTTTACAGCCGCTCGGATTAAAAACAGGGCACATACGGAAGGATCTTTTCTTAGCTCGGAACCTGACTCGATTCGGCGATTTGGACCCAGAAGCTGCACCTGGACTAAAAGACTGCAGTAAAAAGAACACTGTGGTCTGACTGAAAAATAAGCAACAAATCTAATCTGGTCTCTGGCCTTGAATGCTGCCTACAAATTTTCTCCTGAGCTGGGAGCTGTAGGGCCCGCTACCCTCCCATCCACCCTCCCCCAAGAGGTTTCTGTGTGTGTGTTCTCGGTGGGAGCTGAGCTCTGAGACCAGCGAACTGCTCTTATCTGAACAGAAAGACACAGACTGTTCCTCCCGCCTGTCGTCAAAACTGCAACTATGTCTCGTGTGATGTGCTAATGCTGTTAGAGTTTTTGGGACTTTATCATGGAGTGTCCTCAGGCAATCTTTGATAGACTCTCTTTTTGAATAACACAAATGATACCTATTGTGTCTTTCCTTTTTCCATATCTGATTGTGGTGGCGCGGTTTTATACTGCTGCGACTTCGTGCGCTCGTCCCTATCCATGATGAATGTGCGTAATCATTAACGTTGTCTTTGTGCCCCCGGTGCAATGTCAAGGTCAATAAAGATATATTCTAATTCTAATTCTAATTCTAAGATATTCGTAGTGACCTGATGGGGTGTTGAAAGCAGTCTTCCATTCATCTCCTTCCTTAATTCTGACCAGATGGTATGCGTTACGAAGATCCAGTTTGGTAAATACTTTGGCACCCTGAATTAGATCAAATGCAGAAGTCATTAAAGGCAGAGGATATTTGTTCTTTACGGTTATGTCATTTAACCCACGATAGTCAATGCATGGTCGAAGTGACCCATCCTTCTTTCCAACAAAAAAGAAACCAGCACCTGCAGGTGACGATGAGGGTCTGATAATTCCTGCTTTCAGGGAGTCAGAAATGTATTCTCGCATAGTTTTTTGTTCGGGCTGGGACAAAGAAAATAAACGTCCCCTTGGCGGTGTAGTGCCTGGTAATAACTCAATTGAGCAGTCGTAGGGCCTATGGAGTGGTAAAGACATAGCCTTACTTTTGCTAAAAACTTTGGCTAGATCGTGGTAGCAATGAGGAACATGAGTCAGATCCGGAGTCTCCTCCTTTATTTTGATAATATCACTGGTCTGTTGTGCAGATTGTAGACAAGAAGATAAACATTGCTCAGACCACCCCAGGATGTTGCTGCTTCTCCAGTCGATCTGAGGATTGTGTTTCTTCAACCAAGTAGCTCCCATCACAATGGGTAAATCTGGAGAGTTGATGAGGAAGAATCTTACTTTCTCGACATGGTTACCACAAATCTGGAGTTGAACCTCTTGTGTCACCATACTAGTCTGATTGATAGGGTGACCATCTAGAGCTAGAACTCTGCGAGGTATCTCTGTAGGAAATGTCTGGAGGTTCAGAGATTTTGCAAAATTAATGTCCATAAATTCAGAGTCTGCACCAGAATCAATAAAAAGTCTTACTGGTATTTCCTTACCATTGGCTTGGAGGTTTGCGCTGACGTGAAGTAGAGGTGGTCCTGTTGAGGAGGTGGCGGCTCTATATTTTGGATATTGGTGAGCAGTTCTGGACTTGACCGGGCATGTAGCAACTTGATGTCCTGCAACTCCACAATAAAAGCATAATCCCTCCTGAAGCCTCTTTTCTCTCTCTCGTTGAGACAGTCTGGACCTTCCAATTTGCATGGGTTCCTCTGCAGATGGTGAGGGTGGTGAAAGTGGTTTTGGCTCTGGGGTGAAGAATCTGGGGGTTGAGTACATTACCCTTTCAGACCGAGTTTGCCTCACCTCTCTGCGACGTTCTTGAAGGCGTAAATCAATCCTGGAGGCCACTGCCTCCAATTCTCTGAGGGTGGACGGAGGATCACGTGCAGCCAACTCATCCTTGATGTCGTCATTGAGAGCCTGCCAAAAGATATCTTGAAGAGCTTTCTCATTCCATTCACTGTCAGCAGCCAGAGTGTGAAAATCTATGATTAATTCAGAGACTCTGTGGTTGCCTTGACGTAATTTCAGAAGTCCTCTGGTTGACTCTTGAGTGGGAAGAACATGATTAAACACTCTCATTAGTTCAGCAGAAAAATCTCTGTACTTATAACAGATCAGTGAGTCTCTTGCCCATTCAGCAGTGCCCCAAATTTTAGCTTTGCCAGATAATAAGGAGACTACATAGGCCACCTTTGAACGTTCAGATGGAAAAGCAGAGGGTTGTAGTTCAAACTGTATTTCACATTGAGTCAGAAATGGTCTGCATTGAGATGAGTCACCAGAAAAAACCTCAGGAGGAGTCAGTTTAGGTTCCTTGGAAGCCATGGCCTGTGATGACTGGGCTAGTCCAACAGATGGCGCCAGATACTCAGTTCTAGAATCAGAATGAGGTGAGAGACAGGTTGTAAACTGGACACTTGACTGATCAGTTTGTTTGTTTTCAAAAAAATTGTTAACCAGTGTGGTAGTGAAACTCTGTTTGGCCTAGTGCTGGACGATAATTCAATAACGATAAATATCGCGATATACTTTTATTCAATAACGATGATATGAAGTTTAAGCATATTTTCGATATTTCGATAGGATTTTACAACTTTTCACTGACGTTTTTCTCTTTCTGTTCGGGTTGGAGCGGCTGCTTCAACAACGCGCCCGGACAGAAAAAGCTGTGACACAAAACGTGCGTGGTGACGTCGTTGTTACGCAGCGCTCACTCCAGCAGCAGGCGTTAGCGGTAGCAGGCTAAAAGCTAAGCTAGTCTCCAAAGCGCGTTGTTTTCGCTTCAAAACGAGTCAAACGAGTGCTCATGACCGTCAGAATGTGACTGAACAAAGTTTCACAAGCGAAGAGAAAGCAGACGACATCACTGATGAGAGGAAAGACTAATTCGTCGGTGTGGACGTAGTTCGGTTTTGTTAAACTGCAGGCTTCTTCTGCAGCGAGTCCTACTCGGTTTCTTTATTTTTCAAAACGTGACGGAGAGTCGTTCTAACTAGCTGTGGAAACATCTACTTGTTTAATCTGAAGAGTTTCCACTCGATAGAATATGATGAGAGTCAGAAGATGAAGAATAAAGTTTGAGCCAACGTTTCCCTGAAACTACGACGTAAACAAACAGCCCCAGCGCGACATGTTTTTTTTTATTGAAAATAAAACAGATTCATCAGAATAAAAAGAAAGAAAAACACTGAATGAAAAGGTGCAGAAAGACGAAAATAGTGTTATAATATCTGCCCCTTGTTTAAAAAATACAAAATAACTACAAACAACAACCTTCACTTCACCTGCACCACACCTTCCCAACAACTTTGATTTATGTTTATGTTTATTAAATTTGTTCATTTTTTTACAAAAGAAACAATACAAGGCAATCTCATAATGATAGTGTACAAAATGTAAAAAAATGAAAGGTGGCAGAAAGAAGAATAAATCTTATTATATCTGCCCCTTATCTCCAACAATCAGATTAAACAACAGTAGTCAAACCATGTAAACAATAATAATCTTCAACCAACTTTTTCCAACAGTCAAATTTAATCATCTTTTAAAACATATAAATAGTTTTATAAATGTTTATGATGATATCAAGTCAACACAATCCTGTTTCCTGATTTACAACTCAGCTCCTTCACACTAGTTCTAAATGAAGATTTTACAAACATTTACATTCCCTTCAGGGTTTAATAACTTTTTAAACAAAATGTAATTGAATATTTGGGGGTAATATTTTTTTTAGTTTTATACATGACTTGTAAAATACTATGTTCAACCAAATCATAACATTTTAATAATTTCAATTGATGAAATAATATATTTGTTGGGTGACCATAGCACTTCCTAATAATAATTCTTACAGCTCTTTTTAGTAAAATAAAAATAGGATTTGTAAAAGTTTTGCATGCTTTTCCCCAAACTTCAATACAACAGATTAAATATGGAACAATCATTACATTATACAATATATTCAAAACTTTGTCATTCAAAAACTATTTTACTTTATACAATAATGTAATTGATTTTGTTATTTTTATTCTTAAGTAATTTCCATGAGATTTCCATGTCAGCTTCTCATCAATAACGACACCCAAAAGTTTTATTTCAATGCTGTAAATTTTAAAGTTCTTGTTTAAAGTTAAAACTATTAATATTGACACAGTTGAGAATTTTATGCCAAGAAAGTTCATGCTCAATAATCCAGGTACCAAATCCAATAATTCTCAGTTGGGTCATCTGGAAACTGGATGGAGGATGGAGGGTGAAACGTTTCTATAAAAAAACTGTCCATGACCCGACAGAATTATTGGGTTGAGAATTTTATGTTTATTTGATGGTGATTTCCATCTTTTTGGAGGCTAAATACAAATACAAGGTGAACATCAATTTATTTGTATAGTTTATAGTTTTTTTTAGGCTTTTATATTGTTTATATCGATATCGAATTATATCGATATCGACCGAAATTAAGAACTATATCGTGATAAAAATTTTGGCCATATCGTCCAGCCCTAGTTTGGCCAGATTTAATGTCATGACTGAGTTTTTGAGTTTCACTAATAAACTGAACACTGGAAAAGTTTTAACAATTTTATTGAGAAACAGGAAGCTGGAATGGGTCCTGATCGTCACCGGTAACTTGAGTTCTGCACAAGAGATTATAATATTAGTGACAGGATTTGAACAGGTAGATGTTTTTATCTTTAATAAAAACACTAACCTTTTTAGGCTGTTTTTGATCGGAAGGGAATTCCTTGATGACGTAGGCCGGTAGTGACGTAGTCCGGCTTTACTTCCTTGTTTACGTTGATGCTTCGTGCGGACTTTCACACGAAGGGGGTTTTCCTTGGTTCGAAGCGAGATCATACACAGGTTGGCAGAGAGGCGAATAATGTTGAAAGAGGCAGGCTTTACTCGTGGTCGTGAAAGGCAGTCTTGGGTTCGTTTCCGTGAGGCAGATGGCTGAACAGGTCCGACAAGGAGAGAGGCAGGAGGGCGAAGTCCAGTAGCGAGTGCAGGAGTCAAAACCAGGGAAGCAGAGTCCGAGACAGTACCAATAGGGGCTGAGGCGAGAGACGTGAGACCAAAAAACCAAAACAGAGTCGTAGCAGGCAAGACAGGACAAGACATGGGCGCTGGATAACTACTAGGCAAAACCGTTCATAAATCTGGCAAGGAATGACTGTGGACGTGGGGCTTAAATACAGGAACAAACAGGTGAGTGCAATGATCGTTAATGAGGCATTGGGCATGTGGGAGGAGGGAACAATGATGTGTTTACTGTGAACATGACATGACAAACAGACAGAACGTGGATCATGACATGGAATCATGACAGAAGATGAAGGTTGTTGTTGTTGTTGTTGTTGTTGTTGTTGTTGTTGTTGTTGTTGTTGTTGTTGTTGAATATGTTAAAAGAAAAGTTAATCATGAATCATAATGTGGAAACTTTGTGTTTGACATATTCCAGGGAGTGGGTCGAAGTACCGGTAGTAATTTATCAAAATCCCCACTCTTTATACACAACCTGACATTTATTACATGTATAATCTATAATCTGACATTATTACATGTATAATCTATAATCTGACATTATTACATGTATAATCTATAATCTGACATTATTACATGTATAATCTATAATCTGACATTATTACATGTATAATCTATAATCTGACATTATTACATGTATAATCTATAATCTGACATTATTACATGTATAATCTGACATTATTACATGTATAATCTATAATCTGACATTATTACATGTATAATCTCTATACATGGAACAACTAAACACATATTTAATATTAAACCATCCATATACTTTTATTTAATTTAACTACAGTAGATAAACTAGTATTATTTCTTTAACTTCACCATTAAAAGATCTATATCAAAAACACCAACAATAATTGAATAATAATATTATAAATTATGTCTACAATAATTATCTGTTCATGATAATTTGAACAGATTTATGTTTGGACATTGTCTAAGTTTAATATTTAAATTATTCCACAGTTTGACTTCACTTACTGACACACAACGTTTGTTCTAGTAGTTCAGAATTTACATATTTTAACTGTGACTCCTCATTAATCCCTAATCTGGATTATCATGTGAAACAATCACTGTAATGACACTTGACTGTTTAATTTGCTCCTTTTTAGTCTTAAACAAGTTTTGAATGTTTTCCAGGAGTTGTTTATTTTTGTCTTTGTAAAGAATTAGATCTGTTTGTAGTTTCACTGTGTCGATGAACTTTAATGATTTAGTGTTTACAAATAGTGTTAGTGCTTTCTAAATATGGCTGTTTGGTTGTTGTTGTTGTTGTTGTGTGATCATCTGTTTGTTGTGCAATCACCTGTTTGTTTGTTGTTGTTGTTGTTGTTACTGTAGTTGTATGGTTGTCTGTTGTTCTTGTTGTGTGATCATTTGTTTGTTGTTGTTGTTGTGTGATTACCTGTTTGTTGTTTTTGTGCAATAATCAGGTTGTTGTTTTTGTTGTTGTGGTTGTTGTTGCTGTTGTTGTTTTGTGATAATCTGTTTAATTGTTGTTGTGCAATAATCAGTTTGTTGTTGTTGTTGTTGTTGATGTACCATAATCTGTTTGTTGTTGTTGTTTGATCATCTGGTTGTTGTTGTGTTGTGTGATCATCTG
Organism: Garcialebias charrua; assembly: GCA_038048925.1. Taxonomy (NCBI): domain Eukaryota; kingdom Metazoa; phylum Chordata; class Actinopteri; order Cyprinodontiformes; family Rivulidae; genus Garcialebias; species Garcialebias charrua. The sequence goes on along the minus strand of JBBPBX010031855.1, from coordinate 21,574 downwards.
GTTGTTGTTGTGTGATCATCTTTGATGTTGTTGTGTGATCATCTGGTTGTTGTTGTTGTTGTTGTGTGATCATCTGGTTGTTGCTGTGTTGTTGTAGTTGTGTGATCATCTGCTTGTTGTTGTTATGTGATCATCTGGTTGTTGTTGTGTGATCATCTGTCTGGTTGTTGTTATTGTCGTGCAATAATCTGTTTGTTGTTGTTGTTGTTTGATCATCTGGTTGTTGTTGTTGTTGTTGTGTTGTGTTATCATCTGGTTGTTGTTGTTGTTGTGTGATCATCTGGTTGTTGCTGTGTTGTCGTAGTTGTGTGATAATCTGCTTGTTGTTGTTGTGTGATCATCTGGTTGTTGTTGTGTGATCATCTGTTTGGTTGTTGTTATTGCCGTGCAATAATCTGTTTGTTGTTGTTTGATCATCTGGTTGTTGTTGTTGTTGTTGTTGTTGTTGTTGTTGTTGTTGTTGTTCTTGTGTGATCATCTGGTTGTTGTTGTTGTTGTTCTTGTGTGATCATCTTTGATGTTGTTGTGTGATCATCTGGTTGTTGTTGTGTGATAATCTGTTTGGTTGTTGTTATTGTCATGCAATAATCTGTTTGTTGTTGTTGTTGTTTGATCATCTGGTTGTTGTTGTGTTGTGTGATCATCTGGTTGTTGCAAATGGTAAATGGTAAATGGAGCTTATTTATATAGCGCTTTCCAGCCCCCTGTGAGGAGCCCCAAAGCGCTTTACAATACCAACCATCCACCCATTCATTCAGACATTCATACAGACATTCATACATTAGCACTTTGAGATTTTTATTAGCACTTTGAGATTTTTATTAATGAAAAGTGCATTATAAATGGAATTCATTATTATTATTATTATACACCGGTAGCGGTTGTTGTTGTTGTTCTTGTGTGAACATCTTTGATGTTGTTGTTTGATCATCTGGTTGTTGTTGTTGAAGTCTGATCATCTGGTTGTTGTTGTTGTGTGATCACCTGGTTGTTGTTGTGTTGTCGTATTTGTGTGATAATCTGCTTGTTGTTGTTGTGTGATCATCTGGTTGTTGTTGTGTGATCATCTGTTTGGTTGTTGTTGTTTGATCATCTGGTTGTTGTTGTTCTTGTGTGATCATCTTTGATGTTGTTGTGGGATTATCTGGTTGTTGTTGTTGTTGTGTGATCATCTGGTTGTTGCTGTGTTGTCGTAGTTGTGTGATCATCTGCTTGTTGTTGTTGTGTGATCATCTGGTTGTTGTGTGATCATCTGTTTGGTTGTTGTTGTTTGATCATCTGGTTGTTGTGTTGTGTGATAATCTGGTTGTTGTTGTTCTTGTGTGATCATCTTTGATGTTGTTGTGTGATTATCTGGTTGTTGTTGTTGTTGTGTGATCATCTGGTTGTTGCTGTGTTGTCGTAGTTGTGTGATCATCTGCTTGTTGTTGTTGTGTGATCATCTGGTTGTTGTTGTGTGATCATCTGTTTGGTTGTTGTTATTGTCGTGCAATAATCTGTTTGGTGTTTTTGTTTGATCATCTGGTTGTTGTGTTGTGTGATAAAATTTGATGTTGTGTGATCATCTGGTTGTTGTTGTTGTTGTTTTTGTTGTGTGATCATCTGGTTGTTGCTGTTGTTTTTGTTGTGTGATCATCTGGTTGTTGCTGTGTTGTCGTAGTTTTGTGATAATCTGCTTGTTGTTGTTGTGTGATAATCTGGTTGTTGCTGTGTTGTTGTGTGATCATCTGATTGTTGCTGTGTTGTTGTAGTTGTGTGATCATCTGGTTGTTGTTGTGTGATCATCTGGTTGTTGCTGTGTTGTCGTAGTTGTGTGATCATCTGCTTGTTGTTGTTGTGTGATCATCTGGTTGTTGTGTGATCATCTGTTTGGTTGTTGTTGTTTGATCATCTGGTTGTTGTGTTGTGTGATAATCTGGTTGATGTTGTTATGTGATCATCTGGTTGTTGTTGTCGTCTGATCATCTGGTTGTTGTTGTTGTTGTGTGATCATCTGGTTGTTGCTGTGTTGTCGTAGTTGTGTGATCATCTGCTTGTTGTTGTTGTGTGATCATCTGGTTGTTGTTGTGTGATCATCTGTTTGGTTGTTGTTATTGTCGTGCAATAATCTGTTTGGTGTTTTTGTTTGATCATCTGGTTGTTGTGTTGTGTGATAAAATTTGATGTTGTTGTGTGATCATCTGGTTGTTGTTGTTGTTGTTGTTTTTGTTGTGTGATCATCTGGTTGTTGCTGTTGTTTTTGTTGTGTGATCATCTGGTTGTTGCTGTGTTGTCGTAGTTTTGTGATAATCTGCTTGTTGTTGTTGTGTGATCATCTGGTTGTTGCTGTGTTGTTGTGTGATCATCTGATTGTTGCTGTGTTGTTGTAGTTGTGTGATCATCTGGTTGTTGTTGTGTGATCATCTGTTTGGTTGTTGTTATTGTCATGCAATAATATGTTTGTTGTTGTTGTTGTTGTTTGATCATCTGGTTGTTGGTGTTGTGTTGTGTGATCATCTGGTTGGTGTTGTTGTTCTTGTGTGATCATCTTTGATGTTTTTATGTGATCATCTGGTTGTTGTTGTGTGATTATCTGTTTGGTTGTTGTTATTGTCGTGCAATAATCTGTTTGTTGTTGTTGTTTGATCATCTGGTTGTTGTTGTTGTTGTTGTGTTGTGTGATCATCTGGTTGTTGTTGTTCTTGTGTGATCATATTTGATGTTGTTGTTTGATCATCTGGTTGTTGTTGTTGTCGTCTGATCATCTTGTTGTTGTTGTTGTTGTTGTTGTTGTTGTTGTTGTTGTTATTGTGTGATCACCTGGTTGTTGTTGTGTTGTCGTAGTTGTGTGATAATCTGCTTGTTATTGTGTGATAATTTGGTTGTTGTTGTGTGATCATCTGTTTGGTTGTTATTTTCGTGCAATAATATGTTTGTTGTTGTTGTTTGATCAGCTGGTTGTTGTTGTTGTGTTGTGTGATCATCTGGTTGTTGTTGTTCTTGTGTGATCATCTTTGATGTTGTTATGTGATCATCTGGTTGTTGTTGTCTGATCATCTGGTTGTTGTTGTTGTTGTTGTTGTGTGATCATCTGGTTGTTGTTGTTCTTGTGTGATCATCTTTGATGTTGTTGTTTGATCATCTGGTTGTTGTCGTCTGATCATCTTGTTGCTGTTGTTGTTGTTATTGTGTGATCACCTGGTTGTTGTTGTGTTGTCGTAGTTGTGTGATAATCTGCTTGTTGTTGTGTGATAATTTGGTTGTTGTTGTGTGATCATCTGTTTGGTTGTTATTTTCGTGCAATAATATGTTTGTTGTTGTTGTTGTTTGATCAGCTGGTTGTTGTTGTTGTTGTGTTGTGTGATCATCTGGTTGTTGTTGTTCTTGTGTTGTGTGATCATCTGGTTGTTGTTGTTCTTGTGTGATCATCTTTGATGTTGTTATGTGATCATCTGGTTGTTGTTGTCGTCTGATCATCTGGTTGTTGTTGTTGTGTTGTGTGATCATCTGGTTGTTGTTGTTCTTGTGTGATCATCTTTGATGTTGTTATGTGATCATCTGGTTGTTGTCGTCTGATCATCTGGTTGTTGTTGTTGTTGTGTGATCATCTGGTTGTTGTTGTGTTGTCGTAGTTGTGTGATAATCTGCTTGTTGTTGTTGTTGTGTGATCATCTGGTTGTTGTTGTGTTGTCGTAGTTGTGTGATAATCTGGTTGTTGTTGTGTGATCATCTGGTTGTTGTTGTGTGATCATCTGTTTTGTTGTTGTTATTGTCATGCAATAATCTATTTTTTGTTGTTGTCTGATCATCTGATTGTTGTTGTTGTTGTTGTTGTTGTTGTTGTTGTTGTGTGATAGTTTGGTTGTTGTTGTGTTGTGTGATTATCTGGTTGTTGTGTGATCATTTGGTTGTTGTTGTTGTTGTTGTTGTTGTTGTTGTTGTTGTTGTTGTTGTTGTTGTGGTGGTGGTGGTGGTGATGGTGGTGGTGGTGGTGGTATTGTTGTTTGTTCATCTGGTCGTTGTGTTGTTGTTGTTATTATTGTGTGATAATTTGGTTGTTGTTGTGTTGTTGTTGTGTGATCATCTGCTTGTTGTTGTTTTTGTTTGATAATTTGGTTGTTGTTGTTGTTGTGTGATTATCTGGTTGTTGTTGTTGTTGTGTGATTATCTGGTTGTTGTTGTGTGATTGTTTCTTGTATGAATGCTTGTCACCCGCTCACATCACATCTTCAACCTGACATCGTGTTGTGTTCTGCTGGTTCTGGTTCTGGTTCTGGTTCTGATGCTTCAGCCCTCAGGGTCTGTGTTGAACTACTCTCAGCTACTTCCACCTCAAACTGTGAAACGGACGAGCTGCAGCGTCTTTGTGTCTGCTGAGGTTGAGTAGCTGTGGCGGCCATCTTGAACAGTGCTGATTGTAAAACGTGACGAGTTGTTGACGTTTGTCCAAGGAGCAACACAGGAAATGTGAAACGTCACTTCCTGTCCACCTTCATCACCTTCACCTCAGCTCGTCTTCCTCATCCAACAATGTGTCCTCAACTTGATCTGACCAGATGTTTGTCACAGTCTGACCAGATGTTTGTCACAGTTTGAAACATTTGATCTGATTAAATTAACTTATTAATGTCTGCACGTCTGATCAGAGATCAGCTGAGTCCTCATCTGGATCACTGATCCAGTTCCTGTTCACATTGTTGTCCTGTTGCAACACACCAGGATCCAGACCCTGCACTCACTCTGTCCTCACCTGGACACCTGCTGCAGATGTGTCCAGATGTGTCCTCAGACCTGCAGCTGTGTCCAGATGTGCCCTCGGACCGTGTGGTCCTGCAGGTCTGAGCTGTGGTTCTGTAGAGACACGACTCAGGCCCGTGCAGCTAAAGTTAGACCGAGAGTCTGCAGCAGTTCTCAGCTGTCTGCACGTGTGTGCATGTGTGTGTGTGTGTGTGTGTGCACGTGTGTGCATGTGTGTGTGTGTGTGTGTGTGTGTGTGTGTGTGTGTGCACGTGTGTGCATGTGTGTGTGTGTGTGTATTTATAGCTGCATGTTGTTTGGACTCTCTGGTGTTATCAGGCAGCTGCACGACTCCTGTAGAACAACAGACTCACCTGTTCGGACCCCGTCAGAACCAGACATTCATTCAGCTGATCAGAGTCAGAGAGTCTTTATTGTCATTTGCACCACATGGGGTACATGAGATGAAAACGAGATTATGTACACGAGGTCCCAGTTACATCCAACAACAAATGAAAGAGAAAAACAGTAATAACATCTAGAACTAACTAAGAAAAGCATCAACTAGTAATACACTAAGCCTAATATAGTGGGAATAAACAGCAGCACGAACATGAGTTTGTATGAGCAGATGGTCACAGATGAACACAGCAACAAGAAAACAGATCAGCATCAGTATGATGTGATATTTTGCAGTGTTTATTTTTTATTTTATTTTTATTTATTCATGAGTCTAACAGCCTCAGGGTAGAAGCTGTTCCTCAGTCTAGTGGTTCTACACTTGATGCTCCTCAACCTCCGTCCTGAGGGGAGTGGGGCAAAGAGTGAGTGTGCTGGATGAGTGAGGTCTTTCATGATGCAGGTGGCTCTTTTCCTGCATCTGGAGGTGTAAATGTCTGTGATGGTGGGGAGACTGACTCCAACAGACTTCTGTGCAGCCTTCACCACTCTCTGCAGAGCTTTCCTCTCTTCAACTGTGCAGCCTCCATGCCACACGTTGATGCTGGAGCACAGGATGCTCTCCACTGCACACCTGTAGAAGGAGGTGAGAACTGGGCTGCTCAGACCAGCTCGTCTCAGCCGTCTGAGGAAGTAGAGTCTCTGATGACCTTTCTTGATCAGGCTGGTGGTGTTGTTGCTCCAGCTGAGGTTATCATTCAAGTGTACACCCAAGTATTTGTAGCTGGAGACCACCTCCACCGCAGATCCACCTATGTTCAGTGGGGCATGGGTGTGTTTGTTCCTTCTGAAGTCCACAATCATCTCCTTTGTCTTCTTCACATTCATGTGAAGATTATTCTCTTTGCACCAGCTCTCCAGGTGTTCCACCTCCTGTCTGTAGCTGGACTCATCATTGTTTGTGATGCATCCCACCACCGCTGTATCATCTGCAAACTTAACAATATGACAGCCTGGAAGTGTGGCTGTACAATCATATGTGAGCAGAGTGAACAGAAGAGGGCTCAGCACACATCCCTGAGGAGAGCCAGTGCTGAGGGTTATGGTGGAGGAGGAGAAGTTGTGGATCCTCACGGACTGTGGTCTGTCTGTTAAGAAGTCTAGTACAGTATTTTCTGGTGTATAGGTCACATTGTCCAATTATCACCAAGAGATTGGAAAAATCCCTAGATAGGTCGCACCTACATTTAGCTCTGCTGCAAATGTCTGCCACAGGAGCACAGCAAGGCTTTTAAGAAGATTAACACTTAAAAACAATTATTTGTTTGATAAAAATTATAGCAAATATGTGTCTGAGCTGAACTCTTCCTTAATAAATGAACGTAATTGTGAAAGGAGCTGGATTTTAAAATTTGTTTCACCGAAAGTGATAAGCCATATATAGGTCGCAGGCCATGAAAAAACCCATTAAAAGGTGTGACATATACACCAGAAAATATGGTACCCAGTTACAAATGGAGGGTCTTAGTCCAAGTGTGAATAGTTTGTCTATCAGAGTTTGGGGGATCATGGTGTTGAAGGCAGATGTGAAGTCCACAAAGAGCAGACGCACGTATGAGTCCTGATCCAGGTGGGTGAGAGCAGTGTGGACCACAGAGGAGATGACGTCCTCTGTGGTCCACACTGCTCTCAACACCTGGATCAGGACTCATACGTGCGTCTGATCAGTCCTTGTGAACAGATGTTTCCTGATGTTAAACACCTGAACATTTAGAAACTGTTGAAATGATCTGTGGTTCTGGTTCTGGTTCTGGACCTGGTTCTGGACCTGGTTCTGGACCTGGTTCTGGACCTGGTTCTGAGCGCCTCATTTGGCTGCGTTCACAAACAGCAGGTCAGTAGAACCGGCCCGTTTGGTTCTGTGCAGACTCTCTGAGGTTCTGGAGGTTCTGGCAGTTTGTTCTCGTCTGGGCAGAACATCTGGCTCCGCTGCCGTGTGATTGGTCAGAAACTAGAAGTGGGCGTGGCCAAAGGTCTGGTGTTGCTTTCTCTTCTAAAGGTTTGAGTTCTGTTGGACCCACGTCCCTCCTCCTCCTCACTGTTTTTATTTTATTTATTTAAATTTTTTATTCATTTCAACTTTAAAACACAAAAGAAACAATTTACAAACCATATGAAAAAAACAGATTTAAAATTAAAGGAAGCAGAAGAAGAAAAAATAAATATTATAATTTCTGCCTCTTCTTAAAACAAAATCACTTCAAACAATGATTAATATCCATGAACCAAGTCAATAACTCATAACAAGTTACAGATTCATATTTAATATTTACCATTTATATATATCTTTTCAAGAACATCTGTCCACAGCTGGTCCACAGCTGGTGCGATCACTGGGTTTTCCCACTGCATGTGAAGGCAGCACGAGTGAAGAAGACGTCTGTGGAGTCGGATCAGAACTCTATCTTTAGCTCTGTGTGTGTGTGTGTTTGTGCGTGTGTGTGTGTGTGTGTGTGTGTGTGTGTGCATGTGTGCGTGCATGCGTGTGTGTGTGTGTGTCATTACTACATTCCAGACAGAGTTCTGTCTGGGCCCACATGAGGGCCCGTGTTCTGATCCAGAGAACCGGTCCGTCTGGTTCTGCAGAACTCTCTGGTCCACAGCAGATCTTTTACTTGCAGGTTCTGTTTTGTCCTCCTGGTTCTGACCCGGCTGCGGCTCATTAAGAGGTCCACTAAAGTCCGAGCCCGAGTTCAGCTGAACCTGCTGCTCCAGCTGTGGCCAGATGTTTGGACCCGTGCAACAGAACCAGCTGTTTGTTTTAAACCGACGATGAAGAGTCCTCAGGGGGTTCTGTGGGTTCCAGGTCCAGTTCCAGCACCAGAACCCTGAAGTTCTCCTCAGACACACGTGGGCTGGAGCAGCAGCTAAACTTTAGCTGCTTCTCCTGCATCATGTTCTTGAAGAAAGAGAGAAACGACTTCACACAACATGAACAGACACATCTGTTGTTAGAGGACAACACAGCTGGTGAGTTGTCCAAGGACACTCCAGAGAGTTCTAGAGTTCTGATCCGATGGTACGGTGTCTCTCAGCATCTGGTTCTGATGAGGACACACATGTCCTCAGAGCTTCTTCAGGAGCAGTTTGAGACAAGTCGACCTGTCCAAGTCCAGCGGGGACGTCCAACTTCAGATGAACAACAGATGTTTGGACGTCCAGACTCTGTTGTGTGTCTGTCTTCACTCAGTGCTGAGTCCAAACACACACATGAGTGGACATGAGGTCCACTTTGTGCTCCATCAGCTTCTCCAAGATGGAGTCCTTCATGCTGGTGAGCTCCAGGAGACACAAGTTGAACATGATGTTCATAAATAATGTTCAGTTTGTGGTTGAGTTCATTAAACACGAGTCTGAGCTCGAGACGCAGATTAACCCTTCACATAAGACTGGAGCTTCACCACATCTGGAACAGCTGCTGACGTCTTCCTCGTTTGTCGATATCCAAGATGTTGTCTGATTCCAAAAAGCAGAAACCCTGTTCTCATGATCCAATAATGTAAACATCTTCTACATCCTCCATGGACAGAACAGAGAGGCCCATCATCTTCCACCAGGATTCAATGAAACTCCAGCTGTGTGGGTCACTTCAGGTCATGAGGGCTCTCCTGCTGCGTTCAGGGACCAGCCGACCAGATCCATCATTAAGATTCAGAAGACGTAAAGAGAAGATCTGAGGTCGAGAGAGCACAAAGCAGGAGGGGGGGAGAGAGAGAGAGAGAGAGAGAGAGAGAGAGAGAGAGAGAGTGAAAGAGCGAGTGAAAGAGCGAGTGAAAGAAAGTGAAACAGAGAGTGAAAGAGAGTGAAAGAGAGTGAAAGAGAGTGAAAGAGAGAGTGAAGAGGAAAAAATAACAAGCGAGTGTCCCGATACGTTTTCACACCAAGTACAAGTACACAGACACAATGAGCACAAGTACTAATATGAGTACAAGTACAAACATGAGCACAAGTACTAACATGAGTACAAGTACAAACATGAGCACAAGTACTAATATGAGTACAAGTACAAACATGAGCACAAGTACTAACATGAGTACAAGTACAAACATGAGTACAAGTACAAACATGAGCACAAGTACTAATATGAGTACAAGTACAAACATGAGCACAAGTACTAACATGAGTACAAGTACAAACATGAGCACAAGTACTAATATGAGTACAAGTACAAACATGAGCACAAGTACTAATATGAGTACAAGTACAAACATGAGCACAAGTACTAACATGAGTACAAGTACAAACATGAGCACAAGTACTAATATGAGTACAAGTACAAACATGAGCACAAGTACTAACATGAGTACAAGTACAAACATGAGCACAAGTACTAATATGAGTACAAGTACAAACATGAGCACAAGTACTAACATGAGTACAAGTACAAACATGAGCACAAGTACTAATATGAGTACAAGTACAAACATGAGCACAAGTACTAACATGAGTACAAGTACAAACATGAGCACAAGTACAAACATGAGTACAAGTACAAACATGAGCACAAGTACAAACATGAGCACAAGTATTAACATGAGCACAAGTACAAACATGAGTACAAGTACAAACATGAGTACAAGTACAAACATGAGCACAAGTACTAACATGAGCACAAGTACTAACATGAGTACAAGTACAAACATGAGCACAAGTACTAATATGAGTACAAGTACAAACATGAGCACAAGTACTAACATGAGTACAAGTACAAACATGAGCACAAGTACTAATATGAGTACAAGTACAAACATGAGCACAAGTACTAACATGAGTACAAGTACAAACATGAGCACAAGTACTAATATGAGTACAAGTACAAACATGAGCACAAGTACTAACATGAGTACAAGTATTAACATGAGCACAAGTACAAACATGAGTACAAGTACAAACATAAGTACAAGTACAAACATGAGCACAAGTACTAACATGAGCACAAGTACTAACATGAGCACAAGTACAAACATGAGTACAAGTACAAACATGAGCACAAGTACTAACATGAGTACAAGTACAAACATGAGCACAAGTACTAATATGAGTACAAGTACAAACATGAGCACAAGTACTAACATGAGTACAAGTACAAACATGAGCACAAGTACTAATATGAGTACAAGTACAAACATGAGCACAAGTACTAACATGAGTACAAGTACAAACATGAGCACAAGTACAAACATGAGTACAAGTACAAACATGAGTACAAGTACAAACATGAGCACAAGTATTAACATGAGCACAAGTACAAACATGAGTACAAGTACAAACATAAGTACAAGTACAAACATGAGCACAAGTACTAACATGAGCACAAGTACTAACATGAGTACAAGTACAAACATGAGCACAAGTACAAACATGAGCACAAGTACAAACATGAGTACAAGTACAAACATGAGCACAAGTACTAATATGAGTACAAGTACAAACATGAGCACAAGTACTAATATGAGTACAAGTACAAACATGAGCACAAGTACTAACATGAGCACAAGTACTAACATGAGCACAAGTACAAACATGAGCACAAGTACAAACATGAGTACAAGTACAAACATGAGTACAAGTACAAACATGAGCACAAGTACTAACATGAGTACAAGTACAAACATGAGCACAAGTACAAACATGAGTACAAGTACAAACATGAGCACAAGCACAAACATGAGCACAAGTACTAATATGAGTACAAGAACAAACATGAGCACAAGTACTAACATGAGTACAAGTACAAACATGAGCACAAGTACTAATATGAGTACAAGTACAAACATGAGCACAAGTACTAACATGAGTACAAGTACAAACATTAGTACAAGTACAAACATGAGCACAAGTACTAACATGAGTACAAGTACAAACATGAGCACAAGTACAAACATGAGCACAAGTACAAACATGAGTACAAGTACAAACATGAGCACAAGTACTAACATGAGCACAAGTACTAACATGAGTACAAGTACAAACATGTGAACAAGTACAAACATGAGCACAAGTACAAACATGAGCACAAGTACTAACATGAGTACAAGTACTAACATGAGTACAAGTACAAACATGAGCACAAGTACTAACATGAGTACAAGTACTAACATGTGCACAAGTACTAACATGAGTCAAGTACAAACATGTGCACAAGTACAAACATGAGCACAAGTACAAACATGAGCACAAGTACTAACATGAGTACAAGTACTAACATGAGTACAAGTACAAACATGAGCACAAGTACTAACATGAGTACAAGTACAAACATGAGCACAAGTACTAATATGAGTACAAGTACAAACATGAGTACAAGTACTAACATGTGCACAAGTACTAACATGAGTACAAGTACAAACATGTGCACAAGTACAAACATGAGCACAAGTACAAACATGAGCACAAGTACTAACATGAGTACAAGTACTAACATGAGTACAAGTACAAACATGAGCACAAGTACTAACATGAGTACAAGTACAAACATGTGCACAAGTACAAACATGAGCACAAGTACTAACATGAGTACAAGTACAAACATGTGCACAAGTACAAACATGTGCACAAGTACAAACATGAGCACAAGTACAAACATGAGCACAAGTACTAACATGAGTACAAGTACTAACATGAGTACAAGTACAAACATGAGCACAAGTACTAAAATGAGTACAAGTACAAACATGAGCACAAGTACTAAAATGAGTACAAGTACAAACATGAGCACAAGTACTAATACGAGTATAAATATGAGTACCAGTATGAGTATAAATATGAGTGTAAGTACTACAGTTTGTGTACTTGTTGATACTGAGCAGTACTTGAACGTTTCACGATGCGTTTAAAAACACATTTCTGTGAAGAACCCTGTTCCACGGATCAGAACCTCTCGGTGAAGTTCTGGTTCTGTGGTTGGATTTCTACGGTTCTGATCCGAAGCTGCAGCTCAGACTCCGCAGGTTCTGGTTCTGGTTCTGGTAGAGACTGGACTTTCTGCTGCAGCTGACAGGACCAACCAGAGCAGAACCGTTTGGACCGTTTGTTTGAGGCGCCGCTCTGTCAGCTGTCAGGTTCTGGTACCTGTTCCACAGAACCACAGGTTCTGGTACCTGTTCCACAGAACCGTGAGCGGGCCGTGGTCCTGTCACAGAGACATGCAGCTGTTTGTTGGACCGGTTCTGAAACTGGTTCTGAAACTGGTTCTGATTCAGTTTGACCCTTTTCATTCTTATTCAGATTAAATCTGGACCTGAGCTGGTTCTGTCCGCTCCGT